>JASDQU010506517.1:41813-60006 GCA_032191745.1 Picea mariana
CTCTTTAGGGCACAATTAGGTCTTTGACCAGCCCCCCCACGCGGATTGAGCTCTGATTTGGTGTCAAATCGACTTGGGAGCCGATCCATTAGTGGTTGGGAGGCTGACCAGTTCCATAAATGCGTTGTTTGGCAAGCGCGCGGGTTTTTTACCCCACAACCGCGCATATGCGCTCCAGATACGAAGATGTTGCACACGCGCGCGCGCGCCCAGTGGGTGCAACGCGCCTTGTAATTTTTTGGCCATTTTGTATAGTTTTGGCCCTTTTGCTGTGCTATGGGATTAATCCTTGTGCCATGAATGACTGTTTTTCTGTGCTGACGATGCGGAGTTCTTGTCGCCCTGTGCGGACGAAATTTCAGTGATAACACATGGTATTTTATCATGTTCACCATAATAAATACTTTATAAATATGATTAGATTATGAAACATAGTCATCTCCGGTAAAGACAATTATGTATATTTTTATCAAGTACATATAGTAAATAGTCTTCATAGAATGAGACATAAATTTACCATTATAAATGCTATGTATAATGAAGGACCGAATCATTAAGTGTTAAGTCCTTGTTTCAATTATCTTATAGTATAATTTATTACAAATACGTTATAAGAAGTTGGAAGGAATAATCTTTATAAAATTTATTCTTATGGTTTCTCCTTCATAGTAAAACGATGAAAGAATAAGGGGGCTATTGAAAGACAATTTGATGTATGTCAAATGAAAATAAGAAAAACATAAGGGTATAAATAAAAGAAATTATTAAACATATATGCCATAGGTATGATTACAATAAATCATTATATATATATATATATATATATATATATATATATATTGAATGGAATTATAGGTGTGTGACATAATGATATCATAGTTGTAGGTTGCAACACTTGGTCTTTTTATGGCCTTTATCACAAAAAAATATAACATTTAAATTGCCATAATTTTCTTCTTACATATAGGAAGAAAAATAACTTGATTTTCCAGGAAAGTGATAGAAGTCCCTGAGCCTCATGGAGAACAACCTCATCAAGAGAATCCTTGTAATATCTCATATTTTTAAATTATTAAGAATCTATTTATTTATGCATTTGAACTATTGAATTTATTTAAGTTTGACAAAGGGTGGTCAAAAAAATTGTAACACATTTAAATATTATTTAATAAAGAGAAGGAAATGAAAATATGAAGGTAGTTGTTAAAAGAGTGATTGCTGACCCACAAGGAGGAATGAAAAGTGTAATTTCATAAGAGACCAAGTCATAGTAATTTGGGTAGAGCTCAAGTGGTGCAAGGAAACATATTCCCATAAAATCTGGTCTAAATTCAAGTGCGAGTTTGAGTGAGAAAGTGGCTCATTAATGACCAAAAGACCTAGTCAAGTGAATAAAAAGACTTTAGATGAATTGAGCAGGAGGTTTGCATGACTGGGAAGAATGCCACAGGATCGAAATGTGTGTGATTCAAGAGGAATTTTTGCAGGAATAAGAACTTACTCTTCATCCTTGTGGTTCAACGATCAGGCTTGGGGGTATTCAGAGCAAGTAGTGTTGGTTGTTATGGATTAAGGTTGGGAGGAAAAATGATTTTTAGATTGTTGTCTCCTCCATTTCTTCAATGAAAAACTTACACAGGTTCTGGCTTATGTTTATTTGCAACTTTTCTAATAAGAATGTCGAAATAAGAAACAAAGGTGACCTCTGACCACCTCCGAAGAAATTTGAGTAATTAAACTCAAGTGACCAACATAATGCTAAAATACAACTTACCATTATGTAAATTTCCTCTAGTATACTACCTTCATTAGAGAAAACGCATATAAACAGATTTAAAACTTACCTGTAACAAGAGTTTGATGTTATCTTCAAACTATACAAATAAAGGAGAATAATAATAATATAGATAACAAAAGAAAAACATGAGCAACATAACTCTACTTACAATAAAAGAAACATTTGGTATTCTCTAAATGGAAATCATTACTATGGTGCTAAATATCTTCAAGGAACGAAAAGGTCCTTGCAAACAATAATTCCTAAGAGGTAATCTGCATGCAAAACAAACTCACATGGAAACCTTTCACACAGAGAAAGTCTAAATGGGTGACTCCTTACATAGAGTCATCCTATAGGATGTCTCCTCATACAGTATAAACATCACACATTAAGACACATCACAAAACTCATAAAAGAGTGTGTTGAACACAACTAAATTTTGTTACATGATTAAACCAGGTTTGAGGAATGACTCACCTAAGGGTTTTCGGAAAAACCTCGTAAGAATCCCAAGATGTCAATGAAACCAAGATTTGGTACTACCTCCATGTGGTGGTTTATTGTGGAAACACTTGTTAAGGATAAACGACCAAGATTATGTTGTATTCCACTTAATTTAAAACTCGATAGGACTTCACCAAACCATTGCCAAGTGTTTTCGACTTACCTTTGCAAAGGACGACAAATCATAACAATTGTTAACATCATACAGTGGATAAATTCAATTATATTTAAGTGTATATATAATGCGAAATCATGTCATAAGAGTTTAAGGAATAATTTAGCTTAATTATACCACAAATTCCCTTTCTAGAGTTATATAGTATGTGTGATTTTCATAATAATTTACTATGTTATTCGATATATATATATATATATATATATATATATATATATATATATATTGTTTGAAGGAATTATGATGTATTTTGAAAAGGCTTTATAATGTTATCAAGTTTAGTCTTTTAGATAAGATTTCTATGTAAATACTTAATATCAAGAATGAATATGGTATGTGTGATTTTCATAATAATTTACTATGTTATTCTATATATATATATATAGTTTGAAGGAATTATGATGCATTTTGAAAAGGCTTTATAATGTTATCAAGTTTAGTTTTTTAGATAAGATTTCTATGTAAATACTTAATATCAAGAATGAATATGAAAATTTAGAAATGACTATAGGTTCGATTAGTATAAAAATTAAAAATAAACTTATAAGATCAATAGAAACCCTAAGGTGTAGCATACAATTGTTTCAATACATGTAAATTGTATTTATGCTAATTAAAAAAAATAAAAAATTAGGGTTTATGACAAAATGGTATAAGAGTTGAAGTTTTAACGGTATAAGAGTTGAAGTTTCAACACTTGGCCTAAGAGGAATCAACATAATAACTAGATTACATATAAATTATCATAGCATTAGGAAGTATTACTCTTTATTTTTCAAAGTAGAATGATAAAATTTATGAATTTTCTTCCCACTTATTATTACACAGGGAGAAAGGAAAATTTTCTTGTTGTATTTCTATAAATAAAAAGAAAGAAGTTTTGATGTCAGGAGAAGGTGGTTTTCATCCCAAACATCGGGATAATGTGGAACGAGAAAATTTTAATGAAGAAAATATCTAGGTAAATCTAAATGAAAGTAGAAATGATAAACAGTCTGAAATGTTACAAGTAGTTAAAGATTTAAAAGCATAATTACAAAGTGATAAAGATGATAAAAAACGTATCCTAAAAGCACAAGAAGAATTTAATGATATATTATTAAATAAATTGCATGATCATGAAATTCTTAAGACTAAGGAATTTGGCTCGAATGAAATTGGAAACAAAGAATGCAAATGAAAATTAAGAAAGCAAGCATCTTTAGATACTGACAATACTATACTAATGATAAATTGGATAATAATAAAAAAAAAATATGAAGATTAAAGTGAAAGAAATGATGGTAACCTGTTGGAAACTAAAAAGAAAATTAATTCTTACGATGAAATCACTGGGAAATTTAAAAATATCAAGCCCCCTTATGTTCAATGGTGAAATTGAAACATGAGAAGAGGTTTAAGCATGGATTTCAAGAATGAAGAAATACTTCAAAATATATAATTATTCTAGTGACTTAAAAGTAAAAATGGAAATATATAATTTTATTGGGAAAGATGATATGTGGAGGCAAGATATAAAAAAGGTAAAATATATTAAAGAACGATATGTAACTTGGAGAACTTTTTAAAAATATTTTAAAAGAAAATACATGTCAGAACAGTATTTCGAGGAAAAGGTTAAAAATTTTTATGATTTAAAACTAGGAAGTATGACAATGAAGGATTTATGTAGTGAGTTTTTAAGTTTGTTGTGTTATGTGCCTTATATTGGTGATGAAAATCCAAAGATTAAACATTTTATAAGTTGTATACCTCTTGTTTATAAATAAAGAATTGAATATGATAACCTAAGAACTTTAGAAGAAGCAATGAAGAAGACAAATTTTAGTTATGAACAAAATAAAAACAAATATCAAAATGTAAACAAATGGAAAGATAAAAAGAATAATAAATTTGAACAAAGAGGAAAAGGAACAAAATTTTATTATAAGAATTTTGGAAATAATCAACGAAGTTATCAAGAGAGTAACTATAAAGGTAATAAACGTTATAATCAATCTATGAATAAGGATAAAGAACCAGTTATTGTTTATAATAAAAACACAACCCAAAGAGAACCTTTGAAATGCTAGGAGTGTGGTGACCCACATTATTACAAGGAGTGTCCACTCAAAAATAAAAAACAACAACTTGCATATTGTCCGTGAATCTTCTACAGTTGAAGAAATGGTAAGGAACATTCCAAAAATAAACCCAACATTGGAAAATAAAGAAGAAGATCATCAAACGTTTATGGTGGAAGTAGAAGGTACGCTAAATAATGAACCAATCTCTATTTTGATTGACCCTGGTTCTAGTTTAAGTCATATTTCACCTAGAATTGTGAAGATGTGCAAATTACAAAAAAACAAGTTTGAAAAGTCATGGTTAGTTCAACTTGCTACATGTACCAAAACGAAAGTAACTAAATTTGCTGGCAAGTGTGAATTTCTTATGAATGATTTCAAAACCTATGCTGATTTGAATGTTTTTCCTTTGAGGTATTATGACTTGTTGATTGGTATGAATTTGTTGGAAAAACATAGAGTGATACTAGAATGTTATAATTAGACATTTTTATGCATGGATTATACTAGTAATGTTGTTAATATTAAGGGGAAACCTAAATAAGTTTTTGTTCGGGAAATATCATCATTGCAAATGAAAATGTGTGTGCGTAAAGTTTGTAACTTATATCTTGTGCATGTAATAGATAACAAGGAAGGAAATAAACAAATTAATATCTCGTACTTTCCTAGTTTAAATGAATTTAAAGACATATTCCTACAAAATATTCCAGGATTACCTCCACAAAGAGATGTAGATTTTACCATAAATATAGTATGTGGATCAACACCAGTCTCTAAGGATCCTTATAGGATGAACATCTGTAACATCTGTAACATCTGTAAAATTATTCTTTGAGGACACTTGCATGCATGTGATCCGGATTATTATACTATTGGTCGTTTGATTATGATTACGAGGCATTATGGATATGATGATATGTTATTTTGTTGTATATACATACACGGGTGCTATTGACTGGATTCTTCTGAGTTTGTAGGACTTTGGACCTCGAGGATGCAGAGGCATCCACGAAACCCCTTGGATTCAGGATCGAGTAGGGAGTGGACTGTTGGGTTGAATATTATTTATGTGACTTATGTACATATCGTTAGATGTTATGATAATTGATTATTATTGTTGACATGATTTTTTGATGGATGCAGGCTGACGATAGATTGCCGACCAAACTCACATGTGAAGTAGAGCAGTCATGCACGACAACCAGAGACTTTGAGGGAGAGGTGTGGTAGAAGCCCTGCTACAACCTACTATCACTCTCGTTGTGGCTCAAATGGTAGGTTAACTATTACCTAGTTTGAGAAGACCCATGATGTCGTGAGGGAAAAATACGACAGTCGCTTTTGATGATTATAAGGGTCACGCAATAAGGCATGGGTCTTATTCCTTAGAGGCCCTTAGTCTCCAACAAGATCACCTGGTGGAGTATTGACTCCAGGGGGTTTTGATAGCAACCAAGTCAGTCAAGAGGAAAGTGGCACCCTTGGAGCACATACTGTGTCCTAAAGGGCACGTCTCATAAGGAAAACAAAAGAGGCGAGTGGAACCCTTGGAGTACGTAGTGCATCCTGAAGGGAACGTCACGCAAAAAAAATAGAAAGAGGCGAGTGGCACCCTTGGAGAACCTAGTGCACCCTTAAGGGAACGCGACAACTTTAACTGGTAAGTGAATAAACCTAGTCATCCTTAAAATGAATGATGTGATAAGTAATAATTAAAAAAAAAATCCCTAATAAAAATGTCGTCGAGCCTAGAGAAATTAAAACCTAGGTCTAAGTAGAACATGTGGTAAAAAATTAATAATAAATAAACATATAAAAAGAAGGGGGGGTAAGAAATTCAATAAATTTATTTAAGTCAAATTATCATGAAGAATTAAAATTTTAAAAATGGAAATGGTTGTTTTTATCTATTTTTGCTAATTCAATTTTATTTAAAAAGAAAAGAGGGTAATTGGTTGTTTTGTTTACACTTTCTAAATTTGATTTTTAGTTAAAAAGGAAAAAGAGGCAAACTTAAATAAAAAGGGGAAACCTTAAAAGGGGGGGAAAGGTAAATAAAAAAGTTGAGTATCTAACTTAGTAAGGAATCTTTCCATTGGAACTTTCTAATTATGAACTCAAATAGGAATTAAATAAGGCATAAGTCATTTAAGAAGTGTAAGGGAATTTTGGGACACCTAGGAGAGTTTTTAGGAATGTTTTTAGATGGGTGAGGGAAATAGGAATAATTAATTAATTAATACAATTAATTTTTTTAGTGCAACTAGGGGATCCAGCAACATGTGTATGGGGAAGGTTTTTCCTAATTAAAATTAATGAAAAAGGAATTGAATGAGAATTTGGGAAACTAATTACTTAAAAACTCTATATAAAGGATGGAGGAAGAGGATTATGGATGGGATATTTATGTGCAACGTTACGTTGTTGAATATCTGTCTTGACTAATCTTCTGTTGTGGGAGTTGGGATACCCAGCTAGGGTAACGAGTGGTAGCTCGACCTTGAGAGGCGAACTGGGTGCTAGAGGTTCTTTTGTATTATTTGTGTGGCCCCTTTGTGGTTTTGGATCTTAGGTGGAAGAAGAGTACCCCTAGAATTGCCTGGGAGGTATTGGTGAGGTCACATCGATCGGAAAGTGGGAGCTGAGCAAAGCACACGTCGAACAACGACTCAGAGATTTCACATTTGGCTACGGTACACATGCATATATTTTTGAATGGTAGTTTAATATTGTTCCTACGCTTTCATTAATGTACTTCTATTGTGTAATTATTATGTTTTACTCAGCATCTTATAATAAATGAACTTAAATTCATCCTAGCCTTACGCTCGCTGCATTTTGAATCAATTCCCTTGACAAACCCAAACCCTGATTACTGTGAATTTTTTGTATTTGTTTTATTGGTTATTACGAAAAAATTCATGTTTTTCCCTTATCCCTTTAGTCATTAGTCCATTCCTGAGCAATCAACTATGATCCAAATCAACAATCGTCACTTTGGTGTTTAAAGAACTATAGTTTCAAATTCTTGGTTTCCTCTGCATGGATGATGGGGGAACGATAAATTTTTCATCGAGTTATATATCCCTTACTTACCTCTGTATTTTTCTCTTGTGATTAATGCCTGATCCTTGCGCCTTCTTGCGATTGAGTATCTCTGCGTTTTTAGTGATAAAACTATTCATTGTGAATGACAAGCCTCTGAGTTGAATGACAATCCCTGCATTCTAGATTCATAAATCTCCACCCACGTTTTGGAATATTTTATCTATGTGATTTCTTGGAATATTACCTATGCATCGTGTTTATTTATTTCTCTCTATGAACAACTTAATACTCTCTGTGTTTTTGGTATCACCTCTGCATTTTTGGTTATTTATTTCTCCAAGCGAATTGTCTTAATAATATCGGTGTTTTTGATGATCACCTATGTGTTTTCATTGTGTAAATGTTGGTGTTTTTACTGTGTAAATGGTGGTCTTTTTATTGTGTAAATTGTGGTGTCTTTAATGTGTAATGGTAGCATTTTTTTTCTTATGTAATGGTTGAGAGTTATTACATTTTTAGAGTTTACGATTTTTAGAGTTATTACATTTTTAGAGTTTACCATTTTTAGAGTTATTACATTTTGAGAGTAATGGTTGAGAGTTTACCATTTTTAGACTACAAATTTAATACATTTAGACAACAATACCATTCAGTTAATTGGACAACTATGTCATGTGTAATATATAGGATTTTCTATGTGTCTGCGTCTTGAAATGTGTTAATGGATGGTGATTTGATTAACTTTGAATGGCAATTGATTAGTTTGAATTTATTATTACTACTGTTGGATTCGATTAGCATGGAATGGCTATTGGATTAGCTCTGATTAGTGTTTTAGTAACTCTGTGTTTCATATATTTAACTCTGCGTTTTATTAGCATATATTTCACTCTGCATTTCATATATAATTACGACTACATTTTAATATATTTATAATACATTTTAATATGACGAAGAGAATTTGGTACATCTTAAACAAACATTTGAAAAATGCCACAGGTTTGGTCTGTCCTTAAACCCCAAGAAATCACACTTCGCCATGCGAGAAGGTAAACTTTTGGGTCATATTGTATCTAATGATGGAATTAAGAGGGTTGAAGCGATAGACACTATAAACATTCCTAGAAATGTAAAAGAAATTCAATCTTTCTTAGGAAAAATAATTTTTTTACGAAGATTTATCCCAAATTTCACTGAAATTGTAAAATTGATCACAGATATGCTAAAAAAGAACAACGAAGTAAAGTGGACAACAGAGGCCAAAGCGTCGTTCACACACATTAATAAAGTCATAGCCGAGGCACCTGTATTGGCAAGCCCCAATTATCTTAAATATTATCTTATTTTCCCATTTGCCTCCAAAGACACGATTGTTGCGGTGCTCCTCCAAAAGAACGAATAGGGTTTTGAACAGTCGACCGCCTTTTTCAGCAAGAGTCTCAGAGACGCAAAACTTAAATATGATATAATAGAGAAACAAGCGTACGCCATGGTAAAATCACTGAAGGCTTTCAGAAAAAACGTATTACACTCCAAGATAATCGCGTACGTACCTACAAGTTCTGTGAAAGATATGTTGGTACAACCAGACAACGATGGGAAAAGAGGACGATGGCTTGCCAAGATTCAAGAATTTGACCTGGAAATCAAACCTACTAAACTGATAAAAGGACAAGGCCTGGCCAAACTTTTGGCTGAATCAAATCTCAGAGCTCTGGATATAAAGTGCCTACAGGAATGTGAGGAAGACATGAACATAAATGAGCTTGATGAACGAACAAATGAAATTAAGATCAAGGAGAAGTTCGTATCAACAAAATGGTACAGAAACATAGTATCCTACCTGTTGACTCTAAAATGCCCGAGTGAACTGTTGTCATCAAAAACTAGGACTTTAAAGCTTCATGCGGTTAAGTATTGTATTGCCAAAAATCAGCTATATTGGAAAGACCCACTCGGTTTCTTGTTAATCTGCTTAGTCGAATCAGAAACAGAAAGGGTTATAAGTGAATTTCATGAAGGAGTGTGTGGAGGACATCATGCTTGGAGGGTCATAGCTTACAAAATTTTGAGGGCTGGGTATTACTGGCCAAAATGTTTCTCAGACGTTAACCCCAAGGTCTGAGCCTGTAGCCCGTGTCAGCTATTTACAGGCAAACAAAAGCTCTCGGTGCTACCTTTAGTTCCAGTAAAAACTGAATCCCCTTTTCAACAATGGGGGCTAGATATAATACGAGAGATTAATCCACATTCTACCACCCAACACAAGTGGATCTTAACTGCCACAGACTACTTTACTAAATGGGTGGAAGCTATTCCAACCAAAAGGGAAATTGACTCGGTGGTAATAGATTTCTTAGAAGACAATATCTTGTCAATATTTGGCTGCCCATGAAAGATAGTCACAAATAATGCCCAGGCTTTCAAATCTATGGATATGATCAACTTATGCCAAAAGTATAATATCATTCTTGGCCATTCTACAGCGTAATACCCCCAAGGAAATGGACTGGCCAAGTCCTCTAGCAAGAGCATGATCAATATAATTAAGAAAGTGTTGGATGAAAAAAAAAAGTCTTGGCATGTGCATTTAAAGTATGCCTTGTGGGTGAATCGCATAGGCACTAAAAAGTCTATCGGCATTTCCCCTTTTCAAATGGTATATGGGACAGATGCAGTGTTACCTATAAATTTAGCGCTCCTCGTGATGAAATTGTGGAAATATCAGAAAGAAGAACCTAATCATGTCACCAAGAGGATAAACCAACTAATCGAGGTTCAACAACACAGAGTTGAAGTAGATGACAGGTTGCAGAAGTATCAAGATGACATGAAGGCATTATTTGATCGTAGGGAAAAGGACAGAGATTTCCTCCCAGGTGATTTAGTTTTAAGGTTGGATGCAAGGAGGGAAGAAACATTGAAACATGGTAAATTCAATCACCTCTGGTATGGGCCATTCAGAGTCTAAGCTCTCAAAGAAAAAAATTATTTCCTACTAGAAAATCTAGATGGTTAAATCCTCAATGCCCCTGTCAATGGGCGTTACCTGAAACATTATATCACATAAGCAGTCGCCAAAAATAAAAACAGAAAAAAAAAAGACTTCTATATTCATATATAGAATTTTTTACATATGTATATATATTTCGTTTCGCAATACTATTTTAACTTTCTTTCCCTTTCGTAAATTTTCAACACCTTTCAAAAATCCTAGATAACCTTCATATTTGCCTTTTTATAGGTTTCCAACTGCAAAAAAAACAAGCAGGAGAGGTACGCAGAAAGTCGTGTATCGAAAAATCAATTGTCCTAAAAAGGTGATAAAAAAGATTTTTTGATATTTTGGAAAGAAAATAAAACGGTAAGTTAAGGGTGAGGTTTCCTAAAAGACTTGTTTTGAAGGGATATCAAAGAAGACCAAGATAACTTCATAAGATACAACAATATCCTCTGAACTAATAAATAAAAGAACATTTCCATGGTTAATCGTTTACGAAAGAATAAGATGAAATAAACAAGTCACTCAAAGTAAAGCGCCCCCAAAAAATATTTTCAAGAGTCAGTTTTGATTTTTTTACCTCTGTTTTTCAGTTTATAGATCTCCATCTATCACCCTTTTTTGTTTTTTGGTTTGCCTTTGAAAATCTAGCATCTTTCCGGTTTAACATAGGTAGGGAGAAGAGATTACGTTATAACCTTGAGAGCTTCAAAGCAGATTGTGAAAAGTAAGCTAGTCTTTGCAACTCCTCGGTCCCTTGCTAAACAAAGAGATGCTTAAGTGATCATGACTTTTCTAGGTTTTTCAACAATTTCGGAGGATTGAGGCTTGCTCAAATAGAACACCCCAAAAAGTTAATTTTTCCCTTTCTCCCTGCGAACGAAGGTGTTGTGAAAGTTAAGGGAAGGTTGGTACCGAGTAATCAAAGTAAGTTGACAGACCTATAATGCAAAATATTACACAGATATCAACCTGCATATAAACTGATTGCCCCCATCTTCGCGCTCTAAAAAAGCAAATTATAAGATAGGTGGTGAAAGGAAATTCAGAAATGATTGCTCCCATCTAGTCCAAAAGATGATGAAAGGAAATTCAAAAATGATTTCCCTCGTCTTAGCATTTAAATGCATCAATATATTTCGAAGTGGTGAAAAGAAATTCAATAAAAAAGGGCCAGATAACTTCACCGGGGTACTGAACAGACTTGCTGGTAGTGAAGCAATATCTGAGATATCTATAAGGCTGTTATACATGAATATCATTCTTCTCTAGTAACCAATTTTTTCAAAACCCGATCTACATCCCAAGTTCAGACAGGGCTCCCTGATTAAAAGCATAAAAAATTGTTTCTTTTGATGCAAGCCGATAACCACAAGATCTGTTGGGTCTCCTAGAACTGTTTTGATTGTCTCAACACAGACCTGAATTCAGTAACGAGAAGGAGAAAGTCGTGAAAGGGACTAAAGCTAAGTGAAAAAGGTATCTGAGTTTTGAAATCTTTTCGAAGGTAAAAGACAAAGTCCATTTCCCCTTCGGTATCCTGTTCTAAGGAACACTTTCGCTGGATTAATGACATTGACTCCATTTACCCAATATAAGCACGTGGTCTCCTGTTCTTCCCGTCTTGTAGGAAAATGGGATCCCTAGATGGAGCCTATGTTGGAGCCGCCTTTGATTTTTTTAGCCTTTTTAAAATTTTATATCCTAATGCTTGAAATCGAAAGATGGTTTTGGTATTCTCCTTTATTTTCCCCAAATCCTCAGGAGTCTCATCACGCAAGAAGCGATGGCTATCATACTCTTAAGGCATGATTTATTTTCTTTTAATCATTTAAACGAGTCTCTCCTTTTTACCTCGGGATGTCACATGTCAGAAGTTATAGATCACATAGTTTACAAGTCCCGAGGGGCGAAACGGCGAACTAGTTTTAAAAAAGTTTACCCAGATCATTATCGAGAGTAAAATACTCTAAACCACAGTTAAGCATCATCAGGATTTCGTGTCTCAACATTTGCTAGCTCCCAAAGTCTTACCGTCGTAACCCCGATAGCCGAAACCGTGAGACTCTTGTTTTAGTAACCCAGATTAATGTTAAAGGTAAAAAGTTTAGCCACGTTTAAGCTCTGTCGAGAATTCACAACTTGGCATATTTTCCCTCAAAAGTTATACCTTTGAAGCCCCGAGTCACAAAGTCACGATCTCGCGATTTCGCAACTCGGCATACAAGCCTCCCGAAAGCTATACCTTCGAAGCCCTGAGTCACGAAGTCCCGATATAAATAACAACATAATTATTTAAATTCCTAATCATGGTTACCTTTTTTATTAACCAAAGCTAATTGTCGCAACCTTCGGTTTTAGAGGTTTAAAGGGTTAAACTGAAAGCTCCCAATGAGGCGAATGCCGAAAGATTATTAACATTCAAAAAGGCCTGATTAGTTAAGTTAAGCTAGCATTGCCAGTGTTCTAATACAAAAATTAATATGCACAGTCTACGAGGCAATTTTAAACTTTCCTTGTGCCAACTTACATTACGAACTATCAAAATCTATGACATTAATTAGAAATGAGGCGAATTGACAAGTAAAGATTTGGTTTTTATTTCTAAATTTATATTTAAGAATGATTTGACCATTCTGTTCCTTAGGACAACCTAGTTTTAAATGGTCGAAGGCATTGATCTTTTATTTGTTGTCACAAATTTCATTCATGTTCTACGCAGAGCTAACATTTTGCGAGTGAACTAATTTCTATATGTATACATATTTTTATTGTAGGAGAGCTAAAGTAGAATCCTCCACCATGGCCCCGTGAAAAGTGTCTAAAGCCACTGTTGAGGTTTCAGGACAAGGTTCAGACAACATTTATGATAGTTCACCTCGAAGTGTCGACTCTATCAGGACCTGGTCATATATTTCTGAGGTTCTACAGTCTTAATTGGTTGATGTTTCAGATGATTCTAATCAAAATGAAAAATACGACCTGATCACCAAGTATAAGATTGTCATCCAGGCTCAAATGCATAAAGTAACGGCTAGGCCACATCTTCTCCCTTATTACGATATGGTCCGGTGGGCATTAGATCATGTAGATATACCAACCAGAACCATCATCAACAAGTAGAGGGTCACCATTGGGACTTTTAGACCTGAACAATTGCAGGGTATGTACAAGTTTCTAGCCGTGTCGGGCTTTGTTTACAATGCCGAATTCCTGGAGAATTTTAAAGAAAAGGAATGTGTGCAATACGACAAGACTATGTCTGGTTTAATCAAAGATTGGGTTTCACACCCTGTGAAGTTCAGGGCGGACAGTAATGGTATATATTCAATAGATTCTTTGGAACCACAGTTCAAATATATTGCTATGATGACCTATAGATTATATGGGAGAGAGGACACCACACATTTTTTCCTTTAATGGGTTCCTCTAATTCACATAGTCGCCGAAGGCTGCTCCTTCGACTAGGCTAAACTATTGTCTGATAGTTTGGCCAATCGGGTTACAGAGTATCGAGCGCAAAGGGAGAGCAGAAAATTTGCTTCATTCTTTATGTCTGCATATATTATGGATGCTATGTGTTTTCTGACACCTTTTCCCTTGATGAGTTGGAGCTGGACTCCATCGGAAGCTAAGCCCATCCACGTCTATCATTCAAAGTTGTGTGAAGAGAAAGCCTCAAATTTTTTGTATGAAATATTTAACTGGGTGATGGTACCGCTGCATGTCGCTATCTTCGGCCACCCACCACCCAGGATCTTAGACAGTATCGCAATAAATCTGAGCAGTATAGCCGACTGGTACGTGGAAGAAGAATTTTCATATCTCAGGGTTTTCGGCGCTT
Source organism: Picea mariana (assembly GCA_032191745.1). Classification (NCBI taxonomy): domain Eukaryota; kingdom Viridiplantae; phylum Streptophyta; class Pinopsida; order Pinales; family Pinaceae; genus Picea; species Picea mariana. Next base: position 56,235 of record JASDQU010506517.1, read on the forward strand.
ATGTTCATCCGAATGCCTTCCATTATTCATACCCGATAGGCTAGCTTGCCATGAGATTGCCAGACAAACCGTAATCGGTGGTGTAAGCAAGGAGCTTAAGGGATATTCTAAGAAGGTATGGCCACCTTTTCCTATTAATTTAAGTTCTTATTCTTTTGTTAGATTTCGGGCATGCTAAAGCTGAAGCAGCAGCCTTGGAGGACCTGAAATTGGTTCATGTTGAATTCAAAAAGCACGATCCATAGAGGGTCGTAAGTAATCACTTAGCCAGTTGTGGGCTTAAAATATTTGAACATGAAAGTTCACCCTCAGATGACATTTTCCGAGGCACGAGATCTTATGCCTAGGTTTTGGCTCGGATACAAGCCCTGGCACCTAAGGAGAGGGTCGATGTTTTAAAATTCCAAGAACATTGACGGAGTTGTCTTCCCCCGGTATTGTGAGGTGATAATCCAATAGCAGCAGAGGTGCAACAAAAAGAAGCCGAAGGCTCCAAAGATATAGCACCTAGACAAAAAAAACACCAAGACTGGGGAGAGAAAACTGGGAGTCCGAAACCAAAAATAAAAACTCTCGATCCGTCGAAAAAGCAGACTCCATTTTCCACTCCAGGCCAATCAGCTAAGAAAATTGGAGATCCCATCACCTCCATTACTCCCTTACAGTCAACTAAGGGTAACATAGACGTAGGGTGGATTTTCAATGAAAAATTGAGACCTATAAGGATGGAAGAGCTTCCGCCAAATGAGTTCTTTTTTGATAAAAAGAGAAAAGTTGTGGTAAAAAGATAATTCTATCAAGAAGAGGGATCAACGACCAAGAAGTTAAAGGTTTTGACCTATGGGAAAGATATGAATAAGGAAGAATTCGCGACAGAAATAGCTAGATCATGAGGGGCATATGCTACAACAAACCAATTTTTAGTCGGGGTTTTGAGAAATCAGTTGAAGCGAAAAAATCACCTCATCAAAACCTTAGAAGCTAAACTAGCCACAACAGAAGAATCTGCTAAAGACCAAGCAAACACAGGAATAGAACAAGCAATGATGCCTGATAAAAAGGAAATTGAGTTGCTCAAAGCTAAGCTCAAACAAGCATAGCTGGTAGCTCAGATCAGTCAAATACAGGTAGGCCAACAGAGAGACTTGATAGGGAAGCTACAGGTTAGATTAGAGTTCGTCGAAAGCCAGGTTATAAATATCAGGATATTCCAGTCCCAGGCTGTGGAGATTCAGAGCAGGGTTTCTACATCCCAATGAAGTTTACTTGCCAAGGTAGAGATGATTCAGGACAATTGTCTGCTTATTGATCAAGTGTTAGAAAAATTATCGGTCAGAGAGAGAGAATCTAGAGCAGCTCAAGTCACATTTCAAGAGGCTGTAATAGCTACAACAAACAGGGAATCAGGAAAAGTTTCTAAGTTTTCCATTTCAGAACAAACCCGAGGTAATATTTTGTTGAAAGAATGGGAACACAGCATATCAGAAGGAAAATTGCAAGCCAAGAAGGTAAGGAAATCCTATGAAGAGGCTTTCGGTTCTATATATGGAAATCTATTAGGCATTGATAGCGAGAGTAATGCTAAGACACTGAGCCAAATGAATATGGTGAAACTCTCGCTTGATATAAATGATAAATAAGAAAGAGATTCGGTCGAAGTCTCACAAGTAACTCTAGTAGAAATAGTTCAAATAGATAAATGGATTATTAAGCCAAGTGTGCAATTGTGCGCTATCGAAACCCTAGACCGACAGATGGAAGAAAGGTTGTCGCCATTAGTCAGAGATTGTTACATTTTTTAGGCCAATTGTCAAGTGGAACCTTCAAGGTTGATATCTCGGCTGGTGGAAAAATGTGTCACTTGTACCGAGCATGCGAGAGGGCAGGCTTCGGGTACCGAATAAAGACATAGAATAAAGAAATGAAAGGATTGATCTCCTTCTCATTGTAACTAAAAATCCTGGAACGATTGGGATTCCATCATATGTAAATTTGTATAAATATACAATAGAAGGAAGGAACAAAGGCTGGACCTTTTTGGGTCGATTGTAATAGAGATTTTTCTTCCTCGAGAGTTAATACAAAACACATCCGAAGATTCTCGATTCTGTCACGACTATGTTATGAGTTTTTTTTCTTGTATTTCATATCTATTTTCATTTCATATATGTATCTGATGAATGTTTCGCTATAATTTAGTACAACCTCTACTATAGTGAATAAATTTTAGTTTTCTATATTGTTTACCATTTTTCCTCTGTACCGGCTATCGGCAGGTATAATACTAGTGAACATTTTAGATTTCTATATATATTTTATGCTTCATCAGGTTATTTCTTTATCTTTTTTCTTCTTCTATTTATAAGTGAGATTCTCCCTTGATAGGAGCCTTACATGATAGATAGCTTAATGTTTTTCTTACACCTCATACACATTTATTAAAATATAACTCAGTTACGGGAAAGGGCCTTTGGTTTTCACCATGTTTTCACTACTGGAACTATAAACTCTCCTTTATATGACCGAAATTGAAACAACATCTAAAATTTCTTTGAGAATTTCTTATCATTTTGTTCCTCTATGACTGTCCCTATGACAAGACAGCCAAATATTGAACCTGGACTATCAGATCAAACACATATTGCCTTGAATATTTTCGATACTATTCTTAAAATAGCCACCACCCGAGTGGAACCTGAACGGTCGTGGATAGCGATTGAAAGGGACATAAACATCAAGGAATAGTTGGAAGCTAGACAACAACCTAGAAATCAACCATAGCTTCCCTTGCCGAAGGTTGACATTTCTTCCTTCTCTACCCCATACTCACTTTCGGATGCCTAGAAATTCTACTTCTAAGCCTTAAGTACAGACTCTGGACTAACACACCACTCCATTTTTTTATAATTTTTTTGTAATTTTTAGTAAACCCTAGTGTCTCTCTTAGCCGACCTTATGTTTCTCCACTCCACCTTAGTATTTATTAGGGTTCCTCTCTTGTTTTCCCTCAGGATTTTATGTCTTGAAGATGGATCTTGTTGTGGATCTGAAACATCCACATGCAAAAAATGAATACTGTGGTTCTTTCGAACAATTCTGAACCTCCTATTATACGCTAACTATTCCCCACAACATGCGTCGAGCTCCTGCTACTCTACAAGGATCTTTAACCTTTATAAATTATAAAAATAACATTATTATATCCATTAATCATATGGGTTACAAACCCACTATTAACCTTATAACTTTATAGTGTTAAATTAATTATCAGGTTTACCAATAAATCATTAAATTAAATAAGTTTTTTTTTTTTTGTTAATTTGTGCAGGACCTGTTGGCTCGCGATTAACCTGTGGCTTGAGAAACCGCAACTCAGGGGCATCTAAGCCATCAAAATCACCCGGGGATCGCACCCGGCCTGAGCCACACCAACCCTTAACATGGTTGGATTTTTTGTCCCAGCAGGTTTCGAACCGATGACTTTCACATCACGGAGTGGCTTAACAACACACTCTGTCACCGACTGTCCTACACCTCGGGGACATTAAATTAAATAAGTTAATTAACTTAATTATTAGATTAAATTTATCATTTTTTTCATTAAATTAAAAATCTTATATACTTCTTTATTCAATTACTATTAATAATTAACTAATATATATATATATATATATATATATATTATTTCTTTTTTTAATTACAAAATAGTATTAATAAATTCAAAATAAAATTATAAAATCTTGAAAATAATAATATTATTATAGACTAGTTT
>JASDQU010506518.1:7094-19124 GCA_032191745.1 Picea mariana
TTGGACTACTTCAACATGGTGGCTTCCATTTCTCAATGGGACCCTGGTTCTCTAATCTAGTTCAACACTATGGTCCACATGTATTCATGGGACCCTGGTATATGGTTGTACATCAAGCGTTGAGGACAACACTTTCATAAGGGGGATGGAATGTTAGGTAGCTAGAGAGGTAGTGGGGGGGACTAGATGGCCCATAGTGATAATAATGGAGTCCATTCATTGTAAGGTGGACTAGGTCCACTATATTATTAAATAAGGCCCACTATGGTAGTTAGATATAATAAATGAGTAGTTAGATATAAGTTTCTACTTTTAGAAGATTCCTCGGATGGTAGCACTATATAAAGGGGTTCAAGCAATGTAATGAGACATGAAGAGAAATATTGTATTTGGAGCTAAAGCTCATTAGGAGGTTGCGCCCTCGAAGAGGCAAGTGAACAAGAGATGATCCCTTCCATAATAGGATCCATTGTATGGTGTTGCCCTACCTCAGGGGTTTGATACAATAAAGTGGAGGTTTTCTGTATTGTTTCATATATCTTGTGTGGTGATTGTATTTAGATATCTTTGGATCTATTGTGATATTTTGTATTCATGTCTTTGGAACTTAACATAAATATTGTGTATCATGTGTATTGATGATTCATCTCTTATCTTTTTGTTTCCGCTGCATATATTTTTAGTCAATATTTTTCGGTGTAAAATTGTTCATTGATAACAACTAGGGTTTATTGTTTGCTCACTATGAAGCAATTTTAAGATCTGAAAATTAGTCACATAGATTTGAATGTGAAAATTGACATGGTATTAGAGCTTAGGATTTGAAGAGAAGGGAATCATCTTTGAGACACATAGCTAATACAGTTGGTTTCATATTTCTTGTTTCCATTTGGATAGGTTATAGGTGATAGCTTTGAGAGGGAGTTGTAGGAGTCTCTGAGAGGGAGATACAATCAATGTTGTAGGTGAAAGAAGGCTAGATGGTTTTTGGTTTGAGACATGGAGTAGTTTGTACATATTAGGAGTTGTGGGGTATTGCATCTCAGTGGTGTGGCAAGTTGGGAGTTTTTGTGCATTAGAGGAAATATCGGTTCACAACAGTGTGTTGTGTGGAAACTTTCCAACTCCGAGGATGGACTTCTAATGGCTTGTCATAGAGAGTTGCGATGGGTGCAGTTTGGGTGCTTTGGCATGAATGAGATAGCTTTATGTGGATGGAAGTTTGATGAGTTAGAGGCTCATCGGGCCGAAGAATTGCACATTATCGAGGTATGCCAATGTATGAGGTATTTGACCTAGGAGGATGAGGACACTTGCAGAGATGAGTTGCAGTGGTATAGAGTGAGATATAATGAGTGTCCAACCGTAGCTTGGGATTATTTTAGATGAGGACATAATATCAGTTGTAGCATGTGTAGACACAAAGAGTTTTTGGTGACTTGGATGATGGAATTGGGAAGAAATTCATTGGATGGTCGTGAATTGAGGAAGAAGGATGCTTTCCTTGGAGGATTGCATGGTTCTTATCCAGTGGGAGCCATTGACACATGACAGAGGCACATGATTTATTCGTGAGCTTCACAGTGTCTGACTCAGGTATTTACAAGGATCTTGGTATGAGGACCAGACATGTAGTACACGGATTTGGAGAAGTGGTATTCAGGATGTAGTTAGGAGATATGTTGCTAGTGGCAAATGTGTTATGGGTACAAGGAGTGTGTTCTTAGCCTAAACGATTGAGGAGTGCAATGTTGTTTTGACATGGATAGGTTTTGGTTGTGCCCAAATGATCTAGCTTCATATCAGTAGTGTTCCTAGAATTAGAGAGGGAAACCTATATAGGCTAAGGGGCCATCCAATGCGTATTGTGACCATCAAGAGTAGAGAGACAGATGAGGAGGAGGATGTATCTCCACTAGAGATGAGGCAGGTATCCCCACCAGTAGTGTTGGCTTAGAGGGAGACAAAATTCAAAGGGAGTCAACCCTCAAGATCCAGTAGGGAGGAGTATCCTCCCAGGATTGTGTAGAGGAAAATGGACACAGAGCAGGTGGTTGTGTAGACTTAGAGGGCGTATGAATTCATAGGGAGTCAGTGGATTCATAAGGATTTCAACTTCAAAGGGATTTAGGAGGCTGAGAGGGAGAGTAAATTGTTTATTAGGAGCCAACATTCAGGTACAAATGGGAGAGAGACATCTTCCAAGACTGTTAGGAGGGTGTCATGGGTTGATATGGCCATACAAGAGGCTCAGAAGTGGGATGATTCTATGAGCATGGTGTCTTCCAAGGAGAGATCATGCCATACAATATGTCTTTCCTCAAGGAGGAAGCAACCAATCAGGAAGATTGGAGAGAGATTGTGGTATAAAATACAGTAAGATACATAGAGATACTCCCAATATGGGAGATATGGAGACATAGCTTCATCTAGGTGATTGTGGAGTGTGGTGAGAATACCTCCCTCGCTAATAGGGAGTGTCGATTTTTGTAGATTTGATAAGGTATTCTCACGTTCCCTAGGTAATAGGCATGTGGGAATCATCATGGGAACCACATCACACTTTTGTTTGGGTGAAAATGACCTTTTAGTGAAGTTGGGGCTTCATGGGTATGGTGATGGGCTTTGTGGGTTTGTGTTGGGGCTTCACACCCACAAGAAAGACTAATTTGATGTTGACTTGTGGAGGGGATCCTATGATGACCCTTAATGTTTGTATATAAAGGAGAAAGGTCATTGTGACATTTCATTGTTTAGTGTGTGTGGAGACATGATGGAGTTGGCATAAGTGAGTCTACACTTGTGCCAAGGAGCTTGGTGATTTCAACAAGGGAATTTATGCAACTATGGAAAATATAGCCTAGGGTTAAGGACTCTCTATTTTTTGTTCTTGGAAAGGAAAAGCACACTTAATGTGTGGAAGAGAGAGGAATATAAAGATAACCTATCATACATAATTGTACTTGGATTGTAGTGGGCACAGTCGTGTATGTACAAGGGTTGAAGTGGGAAAAGTTGTGTATGAATGTGAGTTGTAGTGGGCAGAGTCGCATATGTACATGGGTTGCAATAAGGAAAATCACGTCTATCCGTACAAGGTTTCTGGGAAGGAAAAGGTCCATACAAGATTACGTCAATAGAAGTACAGGTCACATCAAGAGCTCCTACAGGTGGTCTGCAACATATTTGTGGGAAAAGGAAATTTTTCAGGGATTTGTTGAGGTTTGTTTTTTCGATTTGTTTTGTTATTGGAGGACAAGTTTTTCCTCATATTTTGGTGTATTTGTGATAGCTGGGAATGATAGTTTGTAATGCCCCCAAATAGGGTAGATGGGGAATATGTGCTTATTTCCCAATTTATTATTCTTCTTTGTGTGAATTTTTCAAACACTTTGTATTAGTATTGCTGGAATTGCATATGTTATCAAATTAAGCATATCCCATAGACCCATTACACATAGAATAGAGAATTTAACCATGGCATCTTTTATATGGATGGATAAATCAAACCACACAACATAACAAATCTACCTGTTGGAACAACAACTTCCAAACCCTCCTACACACAAATCTATTCGTTGCAATGCAGTTATATAAAATAATAATAAAGACATAACAAGAAACTTGATGATGATGCCAAATTTACTCAATCAATGAGGAATCCTTATCTGTCTTTTATCCCTCACTTGCACGATCTCAAACTACTCCTGCTCACCCCTACTACAGTTGTTCATCTCCGTTCCTGCATTCTTGTGCCGAAAGGACCTCGTGGGATGATGATGAGGTGTCTAGCGGGGCCTCGCAGGACAACCTATGGCCAACCCACAGGGATGCCTCTTGTCATAGCTATGTGAAACCCTCTGAGTCTTAGCGGATCTGATGAAAGGTCTCCTCCCGAAAATGGCCACAAACTCCCTGTGTGAAGTGATAGGCCACCAAGCTCTATCTGACATGGAATCAAGAAACACAATGAACTCAAATGAGAACTTCGGATGAATCCCCCTCTTCGTCTAGCTAGGGTGGATATTGCACCACTAAAACTAAACCTACAATGGAAGGGTTTTCCCAAAACCCCAACAAAAATGTTGGCTATAGGAGCACTAAATAAGATATGAAAACATAATGCCAAGGTGAAGGGTTTCTCCTCTATTTAACCTTCCTTTGGAACTTCTAGATCTTTCACCCATTTTGACCAAATCAAATATTCACTTTATTTTTCCCTCCAATTCCACTTTTATTTTATTTAATTCCACTTTTGTCAATCTTTTTACCTAGTGACACCAAATAAACCTCCTTGACTCCCTTTTTACTTTGTTGACTATAGCCTACGAGAGTCGTATAGAATATTGAATCATCCTACACCGTGATCAATTGGAAGGGGACATTACAGTCCTCCCTTCCCAAGATTACTTGTCCTCAAGCAATTCTAGATCAGGGTGTTGTAAGATTTGCAAGAAATCCTCTCCATACAACCAAGTACTCTCGAATGAACATGATCCTAAGTATTCGTTCAGTGATGACTATTTGTATGAATGTAATATAATAAAGACAAGATCTCCAACCCCAAAACTGTATTCTACCCTGTGTCTATATGCATACATCTTTTTCTGGTTCTGAGCGATCTACAGATTCTCCTTTAAGACTCTTAAGATTTCCTAAATTTCCCACAGCTAGTCCTTGGCCTTAGGATATCTACTCTCTCCAAACACCAAATCCACAAAGGATGGATTGTCATAGCCATACTATTCCCTAAATGGGTTCATCCTGATGGACATGTGATGAGTGGTGTTGTAGCAATGTTCCCTGAGATGCAACCATTTTATCCATGTTTGTTTTTTTCCTCACACAGAGTTCCCTAGGTACCCCTCGATCCATTTGTTAACTATGTCCATATGCCCATCATTCTGGGGGTGATAATTGGTTCTAGGAATCAAATTCATCCCAGATAACCTGAACAACTCCTTCCAAAATGCACTAAGAAAACTACTATCACAACCATTGACTATGTTCCTCAGAAGGCCATGGAGTTTGAACACTTCTCTAAAGAATATATTTGCTACCTTAGATGCACTATATTCAGTAGGAATATCAAATAAGTGCACATATTTATTCAACCTATCCACTACCATGTAGATATAGTCCCTACCCCACACCTTGGATAATCCCGTGATGAAGTGCATGAAAATGCTTTCCCACTTCTGCTCTGGAATCGACAATGGTTGAAGCAGTCCTGCACGATGTGTAAACTCCAACTTGTTCTATTGGAAATTCATGCACTCCCTCACATGTTGAAGTACATTCCCTTTGAGACTCTTCCATGAGAATCTCTCCCTCACCTATCTATAAGTCTTCAGATACTCTTGGTGCCCTGCTAGAGGTGCATCATGTGTTTCCTTCAAAATATTATCCTTGAGTGTGGACTCAGGGACAAGATAGATCTTGACTTTGTAGTAGATGATGTCATACACTACCCTATACCTTTCATTTTGAATACTTCCCTCCATCAGCTCACAAGAGAAGGTATTCTTGGAGTATTCCACCAAGAAAATGGACTTTCAGTCTCTTGAGACCTATGTCATGTAGAAAGTTGCAGGTCTCTTGGATAAGGAATTAACAAATATGTTCTTATTTCCTTTTACATACTCAATGTTGAAATCGTATTCTTGTACCTTACTCACCCATTTTTGTTTCCTCTCATTCAGGTCTTGTTTCTCCAAGAAGTATCTCCAGTTTTTGTGATCAGTCTGAACCAAAAAGCATCCTCCTACTAGGTATTATCTAAATTTGGCCAAGGCATGCATAACGACCAACATCTCCTTATGATAGATTGGGTAGAGCTTCTCAGACTCCCTTAACTTCCTTCTCTCAAATGATATCAAATTCCAATTCTACATCAACACTGCCCCTATCCCTTCATCGAATGCATCACACTCCAGGACAACAGGATGTGTAAAATCTTGGGGTGTTAATACTGTGTAAGTGTTCATGACCTACTTTATTCTGTCTTACGCTACCTATGCATAATCAAACCATTGGAACGCCCCCTTCCTTGTGAGATATGTTAATGGCATAGCCAGTTGTGAAAATATTTTCACAAAGATCCTATAATAGCTACATATCCCAAAGAATCCTCATAGATATATGAGTGATATGGGGGTGGTCCAGTCTAAGATGGTTTGGATCTTCTCTTGATGCACCTTTACTCCCTCAACACCAATCACGTGCCCCATATAGAGGATATCTTTCAATCTGAACTTATACTTTGCCTCCTTCGAAAAAAATTATTGTTCCTCCATAATGGTAAGAATCTCGTCCACATGCTTTAGGTGTTCCTCCCACGTCCAGGTGTAGATGGGAAGATAATCAAATAACACCATTAAAAAAATCCTCAACTGTTTTTTGAATATATGGTTCATGCATGAATAAAAGGTATCTAGTGTGTTCGTTGACCCAAAGGGAATAACTAGAAACTCGTAGTTCCCATGGTAACACATGCATGTTGTTTTATGGATATCCTCCTCCCTGACCCGAATCTGGTGGTATCCTGATCACATATAAACCTTTGAGAAGTATACTTCCCCATGCAACTCGTCAATCAACTCATCAATTCGGGGTATCATATATCGATTTTTTATGGTCTTCTTGTTTATTTCCCTAGAGTCTATGCTCATCCTCATAGTACCATATTTCTTCTTCATTGGTACAACTAACGAGGCGAAAGAACTAGGGATAGGAATTATGTGTCCCATCTCTAAGAACTCCTTTATGACCTTCCCTATTTCATCCTTGAATATTTTGTGATGCCTGTAAGGAGTGGTGATCACGGGCTTCAATCCCTCTTCTAGCTGAATGACATGCTCAAATCCTCTGTTAGGTGGTCTCCCTGTCGAAAATGGTTCAAACACTGTCTCATGCTTTCCAAGAAATGCCTATATATCCACAGGTTAATTCTATCATTCCTGTAATGGCTTCTCCATGGTGATCAGGTACTTTGATGTGCAATCCATGTCCCCATGTCTAAAAATGGCCTCCATGCGCTAGTTAGACACAATCCTGGGTGCACTAGTTGACATACCTCTCAGGATGACTTGTTGTCCACCCATGTCTCGGAAATCCATCTTCATGTCCTTATAATTCATGCAAAAATATTCCAAAGAGTATAGCCACTAAAATCCTAGCACCATGTGAGTATCTGCTAAATCCAAGATGAAAAATTCATCAAGCAACATATAGTTTCCCAAGTTTACTTCCAATCCTCTCATCCTTTGTGTACACATATTATTGTACCCATTCACCACTACCACATTGAATACCTTGAAATCCTCCACAAGGATCTTTCTCCTCGTGACAAGTGCAACATCAATAAATATGTGGGTGGCTCCACCATCCATCAGTTTCGTAAACCTCTGCGCCTACACAATGCTTCTGATCTTGAAGGTATAATATTTATGGACTCTGTTATCACTCTGTAAATTCCCAGAGGTTCGAAAAAGGGCAGAAGAAATTTACAAGAGGTAACCTTAACCAACCACTTCGAAACTGGTATCTAGCCCTGCCAGTTTCAGAGAGGGATCTCTCTGTAAGATTTAGATTTGTTTGGATTTTCAGATCTTAGGCTAGTTATAAAGAATAGTACCGACTTGTTTGTATTTTTTGTAATAAACTGGCTGAGTGTCACTTACGATTCCATTGGGCTATGGGGTCTGTTTTATAAAAATGGAGATCAAAGTACAGTTTTTAGAAGATTCGTTTCACAGGGCAAGGTAGTGCAACTGCAGGATTCTTTAGAAATAAAATGATGGATTGCTGAAAAGGTGAGATATCAGTTAAAACAAAAAAAAAATTAAGAATTTTTTTGTTGTAACATCAGAAGGAAAACATTTAAATTTGTAAAAAATTAAGAACAGAGTACACAATGGAAAATTCTGCAACTTTAACTTCTTTTAAAGATTAGATTAGAAAAACAACATGATAACTGAGAAAGAAAAACTTTTTACGAAGACAGATGAAACTTCACCAACAACTAACACACAGGAATCTTGTGAAACATCTCTTTGTATTACTGGAATGACCTCTTGATAAAATTACAGATTACAGCTTGCTCGAGCGTAAAAATCAACCCTTAGTACTTCAAAGTTTGAAGTATTTATAATATAAATTACAAACGACCCTGTCATCAATGATCAGGACGTGGAAGATGCTATTTTTAACTATCTAGATAACAAGATGCAAAAATATAGGAACTGATGATGATGCGTCGAATCTCTCATGCTGATTTTGGGGAAAACTATTGGTGAGTCATTCATATGACTTTGACTGCTTTGGATGATGACTTGGATGAGACCTTTATCTTTAATCGATCAATTCACACAACTCATCCCATCTTTGTGTACCGGGGATGGTAACTTTCAATAGTTGACGCTAGATTTCATCCATCTCGGTATACTTAACAAAATTCGGCTTGGTGAGGAAAATGTACTTGATTTCGTGTTGTATGCTGAGGTCAGACTGCAAAGTATCCAAGAACACTTTGCCTATGATGCTGCCCTGTATCCCTAAGAACTTGGAATTGTCTTTGGCCACGGTGGCAATCTTTTGCTTATAATCTGATAAAGTCATCAATTTATCATTTAGGACAAGTAAGACAAGAAGGCCCTTTTTCTGATAGGCCTCAAGCTTGTTAAAAAATCTATGAACTCCAATGTCCATGTTCTGAGATTTCTCCTCCAACTGCAACATTAATCCTCTTTTGGTCAACACTCTTTTGACTTCGAGGATAGTTTCTGTCCTGTCTTCAACTTTCAGGTCTTCAAGCTCTTCCTTGGTTTTTGAATTCAAAAACTTGATGATCTCGTTAGCTGCCGAGGGAATTTCACCTAGCTCTCTTCTTATCCCGCGAATGGTCTATCTACTCTTTAGCACCAGATCATGTCACTCGAACATGATTTGCACCATGGGCCAAATTTCGTTTATGGAGTTGGAGATATCTGTCCAGATATTTTCCTTAGCCTCCGCTAATGTCTTACCTGCCACTGTTTGTTTCTGAAGCTGTTGTATTTCCTGTTTGAGCTTATCTGATGCTTGTCTCTCAATGTTGTATCTTGTTTGGGAGGAAGAATTGAGTTCCTGGAGCCTTTCAACCTCCATTTTCAGCCTACTGATCTCTGTTCCTTGCATATTCATCTCCTCCATGGACTTTGCTAGCTCCACAGTTTTTTCCAGTGCTGCCAATGGAGTTGCCGATGGAATTTCTGCTGTAGTGGTTGTTGGCACAACTACTGTATTGACTTTCGCAAGGGGAACTGCACTCAATGGAATGACTTCCATCAGGGTTGATTGTTCCTTCTCTTTCAATAACCTTTCCAATTCTGCCTCCATTTCCGTGATCTGTACGTTCTGCTGCATGATTGGCTTCAACAATTCCTCTTTCTCGTCTTCTGCCTCAACTATTTATTTAGCTTGTGAATCCTCTGTTGGTGGCAATTTCAGCTGTTTTCTTAGAGATGCAATGTCAGCATTCTTTTTCTTTAACATCTCCTCTGCTGCTTTTACATTCGAGGGATCATACCCAATCTTGAGCACCAACTCCTCTAAGGATTTTATTCTGTTATCCTTTGCAAAATAGGATATCTTTTCCAACTTCAATCACTTTGGCAGAGTAGGGGTCTTCCTCACCAGACATGTGAGTAACATGAGTGGTTTTGGGTCTCTTGCTGTATACCTGGAAATCTTCTGCTGATACCTCAGTGATTGAAGGAGAGGCATCCTTTCTTGGCCTTTTTTCCTTTGGTACCTGTGGAGTGGTAGTTTGTGAAAAAGAGACTGAAGGGGATTCTTGCTGTTCAATGTCTACCAGAGTGTTTGCCTCCCACTCTGTCTGGTTAACGTACTTTTCAATTTCTGGTTTGAGGGTGTGAGCATAAGGTGAACTTTTGTTTTTGGATCTCATCTTTGCAATGATCCCACTTGGGTCATAACACCAAATGAAACTGGTGCTGAATTTCATTTCCTTTAATAGTTTATCTGCCTCTTCCCCAACAATTCGAATGTTGCAGATAAACAGTCCTATTTTCCCTTTAATCCTCATCTATTGTTTTTTCTTCAAAGACACAAAATGAATGTCATCTGAGTTTATCATCTGACGAATGTACTCTAGTGCAAATATTTGAACAAGCACATCCTTGGGCAATTTGTATGGGCAATACACTCTGATCTCTGTGTGATTCTGGTATAGGAACCAGTCCCCAGTCTTTGCGAGATCCGAAAGGTGTAGAACTCTGTGGATCTCCTCATTTATCCTCGGTTCTGGTCTTCCATTGAGCATGCCTACCACTGGGTGATAAAACAACTCGATGAATTGTTTGAAATTGAACTCAGTGGAGTTTCTTCTGAGTAGCAACATCCATAGAGTTACTGCTTGCGGTTTTCTGTCCTTSTCCATCTTCTACATGAGAAAGGAAAATTTGTCTGCTTGATAGAACATAAACATGTACGCCAGTATCAAAGAATACCAGAACATGCCTTCTATAGGGAAATTTTCCAGTTGCTCGTGTAGGTTCTCGGCCAAAAACCGCTGTAATCAAACTGGGTGACAMCTTTCTCTTCAGCATAGAAAATGGACAGGAAACCTAGGATAGGTTCATCCACCCATTCGTCTGAGAAGTAACCGAGTAAACAACACAGTGTTGAGATAATCTGGTTCCMCTTTTYGTAAAATATGGACAAATGATAGGGAAGATTCTTCTTAGGGAATTGGGCATCTTGTGGGAGGAACAACTCAAATCTTTGTGCTCTTTAGGGAAAAGACAGGTWCTGATACATTTATGTCGGAATTTCAATTGTGAGGGGAGAACGGGGTTCGGCTCTGGGTACCTGCATCATTTGATCGATGGCATCGGGTGTAATAAGGAAAAAAGTTTTTCCAGACGAAGATACTATGGCTCTCTGATCAGGGAGGTAGTGCGCTTGGCATTTGAGGGCGAATTTAGGAAAATGATAGACTTGGGGAAAAAGATATAGAGGGAAACTTGACTGCCAGAGCCCAATTTCATCGCTCTGATCGATGAAGGTGTCTTTAAACCATGACTGTAGCTCAACGAAGACGAAATCAAACCTGATTTCTGAGATTAAATAATCTTTGTTTGCTAATGGGATCCGATCAAGATCGACAGAAGGTGGGAGAAATGGATTTTCCTCCACATTTGACTTTTTACTTTTGGGCGCCATTAATTTCCACCGGTACCTGCACACTGAACACACGTTAGTAGGAGAAAACTATGGCTGGATGAGATGTTGCAGAGGCAAAGGAAAATGATATCTGATACATAGGGAGTGTGAGTGGAATGAAAATGACCGAAACAGGGTTGGAATTTAGTGAACGGGTG
The DNA here is from genome assembly GCA_032191745.1 of Picea mariana. Taxonomy (NCBI): domain Eukaryota; kingdom Viridiplantae; phylum Streptophyta; class Pinopsida; order Pinales; family Pinaceae; genus Picea; species Picea mariana. Next base: position 18,479 of record JASDQU010506518.1, read on the forward strand.
TCCGTTGGGCGAGAAATGATAGGTCAGGTGAACAATGAGTATGTGACCATTAATAAATGGCCAACGGGTCTTTTAGAGCGTGAGGGGGCAAGTTGAAGGAAATCTGATTTGTGTACCCAGTTGACATGTAGAATGGTGATTGGGAAAATGAACGAAATAGATATGATCCGTAACGGTTAGATGGAGGGGACATGCTGACGAGGTCATGAAATGGGATCTGCAAGGGGTGGTTTTGGGGTGTGGCATCTCTGGATGACTGTGGTGCGTTGGAAAAATAGTAAGCAGTAAATGTTTGGAGTGGGGAGGTAATATGGAATGAGATGTTGGTACATAGATGTGGGGCCCGCTTGGACACTGCTTCATTCCTTCCCCCCCACTGTTAAAGGTAGAAAGGTTGGGGGGGTTCGGGATCTCTTGCTGATCGTTGATCTGAACAAATCTAGATCATTCGTTGTTTCAAACGCATGCTTTAACCATCATGTCGGACCCCCTCCACCACCGTTAAAATTAGAATGGTCAGGGGGGGTCCGAAATCTCTTGTGGACCAACCATTTGCGCACCGGCGGGATAACTGTGGATCTGAGCGCACACTTTAATCACTTTTTCGGACCCGCCCCCACCATTAAAAGTAGAACAGTTGGGGGGG
>JASDQU010506518.1:19258-41818 GCA_032191745.1 Picea mariana
CCGGAATCTCATCAGAGCCCTAGATCTAGGCACCAAAAAAGTTAGTCGTAGATCTAGGCCCGATCGTTAATCTCCAGGGCATAATTCAGTATATGAGGTAGAACCTAGGATTAATGACCCTTTTTATGGGTTTTGTGCATTGCTTCCCTTTCTTTTTTCACCATGGCGCTAGAAAAACATTTCACCATCAAGATCATGCATTTTTCATCGATCATATTACATATTTTATTGAAATGAAACTAACTAACCTATGTCCTAACCTACTCATCTGCACCTTTAGCCCAGCTTAGAATGTTGGTCTAAGAAAATACTCTACCTTGGGGCTATTTGACCAAGATTAGACTGTTTGGTCAAATTTATTCACTAGCTAACCTAATTACTTGGCTAATTTTAGACAATTTAGCCAAGCTTATTCACTAGTCCTAAATACTTAAATTTAAAATAATTGGCCATGTTTAAACTGTATGGATCAAGTCATCATCATTTCATGGGGCTTTATCCATTTTCTTTTATGCCCTCTTTTATTTTTCTCATTTTTTTCTTTTTCTTTTGTAGAATGCAACAATATCTGCAAGTCAAAAAACACTAAAGGAACAAAATTACAATCAATAGTTGATCCTATAAATTATAGGGTTATAACAGTGGCTCCATCTGGGGATGGTACCCTCCTTGTGAGGTGCCAAGAATCTTGTTTCTCGTTGTCTTGAAAAACTTCCTCTAGAGCTTCTTTTGTTGTCTGACTTGCTTTATTTTGAAAATTTTGACAACATTATTTAGTGTCTCATGGCCTTCTCTGCGGGCTTCAAACACCTAAACAAAGCACCTACACACAAACGGCCTGTAAAATAAATGATATGTACAATGGAAAATGAAATGGTGATCTCTCTATTGAGGAGGAAGATAATGCTTCAGCATCCTGCCATTTACAGGTCCTCCTGGCAGGTCTGATCCATCATTATTATTAAGAAGGAAAGAATTATTTCCTCTGTGGACCTGAATGGTGTACGTGCCCTTCCACAAGCTATCAAACTTTCCATGTTTAACTTTATCTTCATTTATGGAGTCCCATTTCAAAACTAGATCACCTAATTCAAAGTTATCCTCTTTGGTTCTCTTGTCATAAATCTTTTTTATGTTTTCCTGGATCACTTGAGTTCTGTTGTACACTTCTTCTCTGGATTGCTGTAACTGAATCATTTGATTTATTCTTCTTTGATTATCATTAGGCTCTGCTTGAGCTTCCTGCAATAATTTCATAACTGGAACTCCTAGAGAAGGAGGAAAAATCGCCTCAGTGCCATATACCAGTTGATATGGAGACATACCAATTGATCTTTTATTACTCAGTCTATCTGCCCATAGTGCAAAAACCAATTTATTATGCCGGAACTTCTTGTTTTCTTGTAATGTTTTCTTGAGGATATTCACCAGACTTTTGTTTGAGGATTCAGCAAGCCCATATCCTTGAGGGTAATAGGCTGTGGAATGCCCCAACGTAATGTGGTATTGGCTGCAAAAATATATGACTTTTTTGGATCTGAAAGCCGCTGCATTGTCAACTATAATTTTCCCGAGGCACCCAAAACGAGATAAGATATTAGTTTCTAAAATTTTTATGATAACAGAGTCAGTAGTTTGCATGTATGGCACATCCTCGATCCATTTGGTGAAATAGTCCATGGCTGTAAGGATCCACTTGTGTTGGCCTGAAGAAGATGGGTGTATTTATCCAATAAAGTCCAAACCCCATTGCTGGATAGGGGCTTCAACTGATATGGCTTTCATGGGAAGCAACAACTTCTTTTTACCTTCGAAAACCTGACATTTGTGACAAGAAGTAACTTTGTTATGAACATCAACAAACAATGTAGGCCAATGGAAAGCAACTCTTAATATTTTGTTGGCTGTGGTCTTCCAACTCAGATGTCCTCCACAATATCCTGCATGGAACTCCTGCAGAACTTTATCAACATCGTCTTTCAACAAGAAATTAAGCAAAATACCACCAGGATATTTACAATAAAGGTTAGTTCAAGAATACAAAATTTTAATGCTTTCAGTTTCATAAATTTGGCTTTGGTCTTAGTTAAACCAGGAGGAGCTTGTAATTTGTGAAGTACAAAAATGAGGTCTTCATACCAGGGAGAGTTTAAGAACACCTCTTTTACCTTTGGAGTCGCCTTCTCTTCCTGTTCGTCAACCATAACCAAGAAATTGATATCTAGAGCATTACAATTTGATTCTGCCATTAGTTTAGCCAAACCTTGTCCTTTGATCAATTTAGTAGGCTTTATTTTGATGTCATATTCCAGAATGACCGTAATCCATTTCCCTCTTCTGCCATCTGGATTATCCCGAGTCAGGATATCTTTTACCACTGCGTTTAGAACGTATGCAATTGTGTGAGAATGGAGAATATAGACTCTGAAATCCTTTATAGACTTTACCAGAGCAAAGGCTTGTTTCTCCATAATATTATAATTCAATGCAGCATCTCTTAAAGCTTTGCTGATAAACGCTATCGGTTGCTCGTACCCTTCACTGTTTTTCTGCAACAATACTATTGCTATAGTGTGCTCAGATGCAAAAGAGAAAATATAAAAATCTTTGGAATAGTCTGGGCTGATCAGAACTGGAGCTTGGGTAAGTGCATGCTTTACCTGTTCAAAAGACTACTTGGCTTCGGTGTTCCATTTGATTTTTGCGTCCTTTTTCAACATGTTAGTGATGTTCATAAGAAGTTCGGTCAAGTTGGGTATGGACCTTCTAAGGAAATTTATTTTTCCTATGAATGATTGCAGTTCTTTTAAATTCCTAGGGTGTTCCACCTTCTGAATGGATTCTATCCTACTGGGATCGATTTTGATTCCATCCTTGGAGATTATGTGTCCCAGTAACTTGCCTTCCTCTAATCCGAACAAAGACTTCTTTGGATTCAATGAAATCCCAAATTTTCTGCATTTCTCAAACACGCGTTTGAGATGCTACAAATGTTCTTCGTCAGACTGGGAGTATACATTCATATCATCCAGATATATGACTATAAATCTTCCTAGTTCATCCACAAAAGAAATATCCATTTCCCTTTGGAAAGTGGCACCAACATTCATCAAGCCAAAAGGCATCTTCACATACATGAAGGTTCCCCAGGGTGTGGTGAATGCGGTCTTCTCTTGATCTTCTGGGTGAACCAGGACTTGGTTGTAACCCAAGAAATCGTCTAACAAAGAAATTATGCTAGACCCAACTACGTTTTGAAAAATATGGTCCATTTTGGGCAATGGGTAATTGTCTTTAAGAGAGACTTTGTTCAGGTTTCTGAAATCTATGCAAAGTCTGATCTCACCAGCTTTCTTCCTGGTAGGAACTAGGTTAGAAACCCATTTGGAAAATCTCAAGGGAACTATAATTTTTGCATCATACATCTTTTTGATTTCTTTCTCTATCAGGGGAAGCAACTTGGGATTGATTCTCCTAAGTTTCTGCCTGAAAGGTTTGTGTTCTTCTTTTATGGGAATCCGATGTTGTATGATACTTGTGTCATAGGATTTTAAGTCATAGCCCCAGGAAAAAACATCTATATATTCCTTAAAAAGTTCAATGTATTTGCTTTTTTGCTCCGATGGAAGATACTTAGATAGTTTTATCATTTTGGGGTTTCCTTCTGTTCCTATGGTGAATTCTTCAACCTCTTTACCACTAGCTTCAATTTTCGGTTTTTTGGCTACATTGTTAAAATCAAACAAGTCTTCCAACAGAACTAAACCTCTAGGTAACACATTATTTTTCCACTGCAAAATATCAGAATCTACCTCATTTTCGTTAAATTCTTCAGCATCTATTTTATTTACACTACCATTCTAAAAAACAGATTTATTTACAAATTCATCATCATTTTCTAAATCTATGTTTGTACATTCGAAATCATTCTTACCTTGTAGAAAATATTCGATTTGATCGTCATTTCCAAATACCTGCCAGTATTTGATGTTGTCGGGAATGGTTGGTCTGCACTTCACCTCCACTGTGTACTTGCGAGTGGGACGAAAAGGGATTTTACAGGTAGCAGCTGATGTAGCCAGCCCATCTGCGAGTATATTTTATCCCCTATGCATTACCTGCAAGTAAATCTCAGTAAAGCATTGAAGAGCATCCAAAACAACATTCCTATAGGCTCTAAGTCTGGGATGTTTTGCTGCATACTCACCTTTGATCTGCTTGATAATCAATTCAGAATCACCCCTTACCATTATCTGCTTGGCACCAACTTTCTTCAATAGTTTCAGGCCGAGCATCAAGGCTTCATACTCGGCTATGTTGCTAGTGCATTGGAAGTTCAGTTTGTAGGAATGGCTCTCTGAATATCTTGATCTGTGATTATGTAACCAAATTCCAACTCCAGCTCCCTCTTTGATCACTGCACCATCGAAGTCCATGCTCCAAAAATATGCTGGCAGTTCCTCACTTTCCACAGTTTCAACCTCTCTTACCTCAATGATTTCTTTATTTTCCTTTGGATTAGTTGTATCACTTTCCATCTGGGCAATTTTTCCTTCTAAGTCACCATCATTGTATAAGATGAAAGAATCCAGGTCGGAGTGTGCCGAGTATAGGGGGTAATTATGAGGTTTTTCTTGACTACTGACCATGTATTTCATCAAGGTTTCCCGTACAGTCTTCTTTGTTGTCCAAATACTGGAACAATGGCATAAGACATGTCTAGCTACAGAGTTCCTTTTATCTTAGCTCCCCACGACCTTGATAGTAACATACCGTACTTTGGGGGAATGCCCACAACTACTATATCCATTACCATACTCTTTGCCGGAATTTGGGCTAGGGTGATGCATAAGTCTTTGATTAGGCCTATGCATTTAACCTTTCTGGAATCAAAAGAATGCAAATCCTTGTAAGGTCTACTGACTTCGAGTCCCAACTTTTCCATCACTGCCTTGGGCATCAGGTTATGAGAGGCACCTGAATCCAACATAGCGTTGTGTAATATCAAGTCGTGGATATTTAGGCTGATGTAAAAATATGGGTCAACTCCATTATCAGTCTGACCATCTACTTCAGGACCAAACAGGAGCTCTGGTCGGTCATCATTAAGATTTATTGTGTCTGAATTATTTGCAGATCCAACATTCAAATCCTTAGTACCTATCTCAGGTTTGATTCTTAAATCTTTAATCACCTATGACCTATAAGCATTCTTGTTCATTAACTCGGAGAGGGGAATGGGAATTTTCAATTTAGCTAATTCCCCTTCAAGGCTGAATGCAGCGTAAAATTTTCTTAAGGTTTGTACTTCTGGATTATCTGTTGGAAATCTATACCAGATGCCCTTGGTTGGCTTGTTTGACTGATTGATGAAACTTCAGTCTGATTTTATCTTTGTAGAATCTCCAGAGATCCTAGTGTAGAAGATTCAACATTATTTCTCTCAAGGATTTTCTTGGGAGGGTTTTCTGAGGTCTTCTTGGTTTTGACTGTTTTCTTTGTTTCATTACCCTTCTTTGTTTCAACAGTATTATTTTGAGGGTTGTCATTTGCTCTCTTTCTCCTCAGGTTATACTATTTGTGTACCTCCATAATAGCATTCTCAAAGGCCTCTTGTTCTATTTCATTTGCTTCCTCATTTACCTCTGTTTGTGAAAGAAGGAAAATCTCGTGTTCTTCCTGGGTGAGGAAAATTGATTCATCATCATGAACGCCCATGAGTTTTATATGAGTGTCATCGAATTCCTCGAGTACCTCCTTCCCATCATCATCGTAATTTTCTTGGAGGGGTGGTCTGATCTGCTGATCTGGCCCCCTCTGTTCTCTTTAATCCCTAGGATCTCTCTGCCTGATCTGGGGCGGATTTCTTCTGAAGTTTGGGTTCTGAATTGGAGGAGTAGCTTGGTTATCCCTGGGGGGATTTGTTTTAGCTATAGTAAGTCTCTCCATCATTCTCTCCATCACTCTGTCTAAAGAGTCCAATTTGGCATCTGAAGAGGACGTGGAAAGTTCCTCTTTGATTGTGACCCTCCTCTCTGTTCTCTGCCTGGCCCTTCTAGCTAGTAGGTTAGCCTCCATGCTTACTATGCTTTTTTGCATGTCATCCAAAGTAGCTTAATTTCTTTCCCTTAGCTGATATGACATATCAACGTCAAATCCATCTGGAAACTTAATAAGTGCTAAACCTTGAGGGGGTTTTATGTCAGTAGGGATGGCATTGTAAAGGTTGTTGAACCTGGTGCAGTAATCCTGCACTGTTTCTCCCTGATTCCTCTTGATGTTCTCATACTCTGATAATATCTAGAGTGGATTTTTCTTAACCTCCCATCTGTCCAAAAAAATTCTGTCAAAAGCGGTAAGATCAGTTATTGAAGCAGGACGTAAGGCTTTAAACCACTTTTTAACGTCCCCAGTAAGGCTTTGTGCAAATAATCTCATTTGTACATCAGCTTCATCTACTTCCTACAGATCAAAATAATCATTCATTTTATCCACACGTTGTTGTGCATTAATAGAACCAGTACTGTCGTACTGAGGCAATCTAGTTTGATAATCTTGAGGCATGGCATGCAAAGGAGTAGCCAACACCAAGGGAGCATATCTTGCTGCCATAGCTGGTGGATGAGCTTGAATAGTAACCTGTATGATTGGAGGGGATGTAATAGATGCAGTGGAGGAAGAAGGGCTAGGGGGTGCAGAGTGAATTGTTTGAGGTTTCACAGAGGCTGCAACAATCATTAAGGCAGAAAGTTCGACTAACTGCTGGAAATGAGCTCTGTCCAAAGCTTGATCAATATTAGCCACCAAATCTTCTAATTTATCAAATTCCCGGAGAAAAAGTTGATCAATGTCTGCCCTGGGTGAGAGAATTTTAGGAGTCTTAGGTTGCAGGATGGGTTGATCCAACACAATTTCACTTACAAAGCTGTCTGATTTTGTTCTAAAAAGGCTTTGTTCAAAATGGATATCAAACTCTAGATCATAAAGGGCAACCAGTTTTTCTGGGAGGGAAGTAGATCTGTGAATGGGACTGTGACTTCCTGAACCTTCCGTAATGGTTCTTTCTGAGTAATTTTTTGGGATTGTCTATTGCAGTTGCAGGTTTTGGATTTGGATGAGATCTAGTAAAAATTCTTTTGGGAGACACAATTCTAATAATTATTTTATTTTTCTTTTGAGATTTTTTTTTTTTTAAATTAACTATATACAAATCTTAACAACCTATGAACATTATCTCTTAATATATTTAGATTTTATGACTTGTTCAGAAATAAGGATTTCTTTGTATAGAAAAAGGAAATCGTAGGATTGGAAATCTGTTCAGAGTCCCCAGTATGGTCGCCAATTATGTTATCACTCTGTAAATTCCCAGAGGTTGTAAAAAGGGCAGAAGAAATTTACAAGAGGTAACCTTAACCAACCACTTCGAAACTGGTATCTAGCCCTGCCAGTTTCAGAGAGGGATCTCTCTGTAAGATTTAGATTTGTTTCGATTTTCAGATCTTAGGCTAGTTAGAAAGAATAGTACCGATTTGTTTGTATTGTTTTTAATAAACTGGATGAGTGTCACTTATGCTTCCATTGGGCTATGGGGTCTGTTTTATAAAAATGGAGATCAAAGTACAGTTTTTAGAAGATTCGTTTCACAGGGCAAGGTAGTGCAACTGTAGGATTCTTTAGAAATAAAATAATGGATTGCCGAAAAGGTGAGATATCAGTTAAAACAAAAAAAAAATTAAGAATTTCTTTGTTGTAACATCAGAAAGAAAACATTTAAATCTGTAAAAGATTAAGAACAGAGTATAGAATGGAAAATTCTGCAACTTTAACTTCTTTCAAAGATTAGATTAGAAAAACAACATGATAACTGAGAAAGAAAAACTTTTTACGAAGACAGAGGAAACTTCACCAACAACTAACATGCAGGAATCCTGTGAAACATCGCTTTGTATTACTGGAATGACCTCTTGATAAAATTACAGATTACAACTTGCTCGGGCGTAAAAATCAACCCTTAGTACTTCAAAGTTAGAAGTATTTATAATCTAAATTACAAACGACCCTGTCATCAATGATTAGGATGTGGTAGATGCTATTTTTAACTATCTAGATAACAAGATGCAAAAATATAGGAACTGATGATGATGCGTCAAATATCTCATGTTGATTTTGGGGAAGACCGTTGGTGAGTCGTTCATATGACTTTGACTGTGCTGGATGCTGACTTGGACGAGACCTTTATCTTTACTCGATCAATTCGCACAGCTCATCCCATCTTTGTGTACCAGGGATGGTAACTTTCAATAGTCGGCGGTAGATTTCATCCATCTCGGTATACTTAGCAAAAGTTGGCTTGGTGAGGAAAATATACTTGATTTCGTGCTGTATGCTGAGGTCAGGCTGCAAAGTCTCCAAGAACACTTTGCTTGTGATGCTGCCCTGTATCCCTGAGAACTTGGAACTGTCTTTGGACACAGTGGCAATCTTTTGCTTATAATCGGATAAAGTCATCAATTTATCATTTAGGACTAGTAAGATAGGAAGGCCCTTTTTCTGTAAGGCCTCAAGCTTGTTAAAAAATCTCTGAACTCCAATGTCCATGTTTTGAGATTTCTCCTCCAACTGCAACATTAATCCTATTTTGGTCAACACTCTTTTGACTTCGAGGATAGTTTCTGTCCTGTCTTCAACTTTCAGGTCTTCAAGCTCTTCCTTGGTTTTGGAATTCAGAAACTTGATGATCTCGTTATCTACCGAGGGCATCTCACCCAACTCTCTTCTTATCCTGTCAATGTCCTGTCTACTCTTTAGCACCAGATCATGTTGCTCGAACATGATTTGCACCATGGGCCAAATTTCATTTATGGAGTTGGAGATATCTGCCCAGATATTTTCCTTAGCCTCTGCTAATGTCTTACCTGCCACTGTTTGTTTATGAAGCTGTTGTATTTCCTGTTTGAGCTTCTCTGATGCTTGTCTCTCAATGTTGTATCTTGTTTGGAAGGAAGACTTGAGTTCTTGGAGACTTTCAACCTCCATTTTTAGCCTATTGATCTCTGTTCCTTGCAGAGTCATCTCCTCCATGTACTTTGCTAGCTCCACATTTTTTTCCAGTGTTGTCAATGGAGTTACCAATGGAATTTATGATGTAGTGGTTGTTGGCACAATTGTTGTACTAAATTCCGCAAGGGGAACTGCACTCAATGGAATGAATTCCATCGGGGTTGATATTTCCTTCTGTTAGCGATAAAAAACGCACTGGCAATTTTTAAAGAATGATTCCTAATCTTCCAGGGAACTTTTGACTACCTTCCTGAGCTCCAAATACAGATTTGAAAGCACCATTGGAATGCTTAGGATTTCTATATGTCGATCGACTATTCAAGCATGTAAAACAGACTCTCCACGATTGAGAAGTTTGATTTAAAAAAAATCTGTGCTTTCACTAGCTAACTCGTTTTGAACTTTGCTAGTTAGCTGGTGAAAGCTCTGCTTTTCACCGGCTAAGGAGTGGATTTTTAGGTAAATAAGCCGGTGAAAGCCTGTCACTGCCAAAATGACCAAATTTTTGCCCAGATCGGGATTTTTTGAGTTTGAATGGTTTGAAACCTCTTCAAATGGACAATTGTTGAATTATCAAGTTTGATTCAATGGCTATTTTTGATGGATAAGGGAAAGAAGAGGTGTTTCAATCGTTTTTGGTATCTTTTTCAAAGGCAAAAAATCAGGGTTTTTGCACACTTCACCAAATTCGAATTTTGTCTTTGGAGGACCAAATCAAACAACCTTGGGAGGCTAAACTGCACTTCATCAGCAATCTACTACTCTTAGAGATCATTAGATATGGATTGACCTCATCTTGAGGGTTTTTCCTATTTTATTGTAAATATTGTTTTACTTTCTATTTTTAGAATAATTGATCCATCTTTTTAGGACTTTAAACTGCTTTGTAAAGGCTATAAAGCCTGGGGATTCAGTTTGAAGAAGAGTTCGATTCTGGATACATTTTGACTATTGTACTAAGGCTCTTATCTTCTAATAGAATCACCGTTTCCTTTTGCCATCAATATCAGATTTACTCATATACTGTATTACTCTGTATTTTAATTCAATTTAGTTCAGCTTTTAAGAACTGTCATCTTCTTATAAAGCTCATAAATTCGAATTAAAAGACTTCTTACTATCTTGTATGACCCTGCATTTATTGTATTTGGTTATCTTGATTAGTATTCTTCATACCTTGTCCAATTACTCCATCTGATCATTGATTTCTAAAAGCACTGGTTTATTCGAATACTTGATAAGTTGTTCTTCTCATTAGTCACTAAGTTATCCCATTGATCCACAATTTCATAAACACAAAAAACCATTTTACTTAAAGTTTCCAAGCACCTTTGGTCTACAATCACAAAGGGTTTCTTGGAGTGATAACAAATTGGTGCCGTTGCCAGGGAGAGGAGATCGAAGCACAACTTCCTTGGGAGACGACAAGATACAGCTTTGATGATAGACAAAACTTGGACATCATTTGGTTGTAATTATCTATCTGGCAACTCCATGAAGGATAGATTCAGTGGCGACTACACAATAATCAAATGTCAAAAGCATTTGCAGCTCTTTTGGCTCAAAGGTTTGCACCTCTTGACTTCTCAACAGTTCTTGGTTTCTCACATCTAGTTCCTTCTATAGATTTTTGGGGAGATTGCCTTCCAAGATTTGCAGAAAAGAAAGAAGATAATCCTTCAAATCATCTCATTAGATTTCATCAATGCATGGTTTAGCTGTATATATATCATGAGGATGTGCTCATGAAGATGTTTGTCTTCTCATTAGAAGGAGATGCTCATGAATGGTGTCGATCTTTACCTCCTTCTAGCATATCTTCTTTAAAAGAGTTTCATAGAGTATTCCATCATCGATGTAAAAGGTATTTTTCTCGGGAAATTCTTCTTGAATATTGTTGTGATGAATTTGAAAAACATGTTCAGCAGGAAGTAGTTTCTTCTTCTGTTTGTCCAGATGAAGATTATGTTTTTGAGGAAGAACTTCCTGATACAATTAATTGTGAAGATTACATAACTGTAGATGCATCAAGCCTTGTTTCTGATGCATCTGTTTCCCTTAATTTGCATGAAGGAACAATTATAGAAGATAATTTTTCTCAAATTTTTGAAGATGCTTCTTATGGCATGTTTCCAGCTATGATTGAAAAGGAGGAGCTGAAAACTTCCTGTTTTTCTTTACAAGATACAGGGGTTTTTTGTTCACCAGTTTTTGATGAGTATGTAGATGGAGTAGAGCAGATATCTATATCAACTGATGTTGATATGAGTAGTCATCCCATATATGAAAGCTATGTTGAAGAGCCTCTTTCTTTTCTCATCAAGAAACGACCTCATGTTCAAATCAGCCATTCCATGTTTGTAGAAGACATTGAACATGATGGATTCAACCTAGCTGTAAATTTCAGGTCTTCTTGTTGGTTTGCAACACCTCATAAACAAAAAATTGAAATTTTTCACGAAGAAGATATCAATTAGGAAAGGGTTAGCAGTGAAATCAGTCCTTTGTTGTTTCCGGAATTGCAGAAACCCATTTATAAGAAGATACATACATTAGAAATTGAAGAAATTCTTGAATAGCAAGCAAAGGTAACTGTATTTGGTTGTCAAACTATTTCTTCTTTCTATGATCCAATGTCCATTTATATGGAATCATATTTCTCAGAAGATTTTAGTCTTTCCATTTTCGGAATTAAAGCAGATGATGATTGTGAGTATATGATGAAAATTCAAATTTTGCTACAAGTTATGAATTCCCCTTTGATTTTGGTCTGCATTGAAAGAGATTTTGTAATTAGTTCGATGTTAGCATGGATTCATTGGAAGAATGATGTCACATAATGATCCATCTGTAACTGGTTAGAAGTAGGAGTAGATAGAGAATGATTTCGTCATCAAGCATGGTTGAATATTCATTTCAGTTTGTCAGCTTGCAGCAATTATTTGTTTTCAGTAATGTATGTTCTGGGTTTGAATAAAGATTGCAGAGGTCTGGTGACAACATTTGAGACTCCATAGCCCAATGGACTAGACACTGGAAGATTGTGAATGTTTGCAGAGCAGGTTATAGGGTTTTTTCAGGTTAAGGTACAGGTCTACTTGTTCTTGGCAACTCACAGGGAGCGTCCCATTCCTAGAAGGAGATTATGTTGGCACACAGATGTGCTTATTAATTTTTTTCTAAAAGGCGCTGATTTTAGAGGCCTATTAATGCAGAACTGCATTTATGAGGTCAAAAAATTAGCAAGGTATTCGAAAGAGATTAAAAAAAAATTGACAAGCAATAGAGATTGCTATGAAGTCAAATAGTCACAGGGCATCAGAGGAGGTTGTGGTATGCATTTAAAGTGATATTATAATTAGTGACAATTGTCCAGGTTAAGCCATGAAGAGATAATGTTCATATGGATCCAAATGTTCAAAGTTCAAGCCATGGGACAACACATACCAAGTTATATTACAAAAATCTCATGAAAGGAGCCCACGAGGTTATGCACGACATCATTCATCATGTCGATCAAGTATGGAAGTGTTAGTACATATAAAACTGATGAGGTGTTTTACCCATATTTTGCCACGGATGCCCAAAATTGATGCTACAAGTTCACAAATGTCAAGTAACTCATCAAGAATATAATTGCCAGAAATGCTTCTTAACACGTTTTCCTTCGGGAATGAAAATTTTGGAGGTCTTCCTATGATGCCAATCCACAAGCAATTGAAAGCAACAAAAACCCATGTTCTTCCAATGATGTGGGTTCCAGAGATCGAAGTAGATGCTTTCATCATGATGGTGGGTAGGATATAGGAATTCTCGTCTGTATAATGTGGATCGGTTCTCAGGCCCGAGCTCAAGTGACAAGATGAAATCGAAAGTCATATGAAGGTGGGCTCGCAAGTCAAATGGTATTCAATGCATTTATGCAGAACATGGGAAAACCGGTGAAAGCACCGACTATGAGTTATTCCTGGTGGAAGAAATGTCTGTGTTACAGAAGAAAACATGCATAAATATGTGGATCGTGTTACCTCATTCTAGAAAGGATCGGGATGAAGCGCTGAGTGACCAATATTTGGATTCATTTGTTTTCATATTGGGAATGCTCGTTAACCTAGTGGAGAAAGATACTGGAAACAGAGCACGTTTTGTTGTTTCAAGTGTCACATTACCTCGCAGTACTGGAGGAAGTTATGAGGTTTGTGGTTTTCAAAGAGGTGTAATTGCATTGCTATGCTCTATATTTTTGACTAAGCAAAGTGCTGGTGAGGAAATACATGGTGCATGGTTTTGAGATGGCAGTCAGAGGTTAACACTTAAGACTTACACAACTTTCATCAAAATCTAGAATGATCTTGGTTTGGGGTAGAAAATACCAATCTATTGGAGGCACCTAAATGATGTGTACACCCAGGTACAAGGGCTAATGTTGAAATACAAAACAAAGCTAAAGAACCATTGGCAAATCTGTATGGCATTAATGACAAACAAAGATCACGGTACAAACATTGGAAAGCAGATCAATCGATCATAAATTTGGATGATGGAGCATTTTTGATAAAAGGCAGAAGATATTTGTTCCAGATTTTCAAGCAAACATGTGGCAGAGTCTTCCAACAATTCCAAATTTATTGTAGTTAATTAAAGATTGATTCCAGTTTTCCAGGTATAAGATCTGGAAAATAATGGAGTGTATATCCCAGATTTTCAGGCACATAATCAGTGGTAATTAAAATGATTGAAGATAGTCGAAGATAAGAAGACAGGTGGCAGAGCATCAATAGAAACAATCAATTTCCAGCCTTCAAAGACACATGCTATCAGATTGGAGATATCATGAGATATTCTAGATTTTCAGGAAGACATTTTCAGGTAGAAGACTTGGCAATTTCAGGAGGAAATGAAGTTAGTTGTAAATGAAAGATTTGATGGAGACAGAGGGCTTGAAATATTTTAGCTGTCTCATATTTTTTGCATTATTTTTAATTTTTATTTCCTAGTAGATAGGGAAAATCTATTGGTGACATTTTGCTATTTAAGATAGCACTTCTGTAATATTAATGATAGAGGCCCGAGGGGCTAAGGGTTGTAGCTTCTAGGAGTGAAATAGCAGAATTATTTGCAAAGTTTTATGATGGTAAAAATGCAAAGGTTGGAACTTTAAAGTTTATTGTTGATGAAACAGTCATAGCTACAACTACAGGGCACAAACAATCTGTTGGAGGTGATTGAAAAGATAAATCTCAGGAACAACGTAAATCTATTGCAAGCTTTTAGAGTACTTTGTCATCCACTTGATGAGTGTACTATTTCTATAATAATCAACATGGAATTTCCAAAGCTAGATGATAAATTGTAAAGGCTGAATAACTCCATGCCCAATACTAAAGGCACAAGGTCTGCCAGGTTCTTGGAAATCTCACAGGGAGGTCTCCATCCCAGTTGGAGCCAATGTTAGCGATAAAAAATGCACTGGCAATTTTTAAAGAATGATGCCTAATATTCTAGGGAACTTTTGACTACCTTCCCAAGCTCCAAATGAATATTTGAAAGCACCATTGGAAATCTTAGGATTTCTAGATGTCGATCGACTATTCAAGCATGTAAAACGGACTCTCCACGACTGAGAAATTTGATTTTAAAAAACTCTGCGCTTTCACCAGCTAACTCGTTTTGAACTTTGATAGTTAGCTGGTGAAAGCTCTGCTTTTCACCGGCTAAGGAGCAGATTTTTAGGTAAATAAGCCGGTGAAAGCCTGTCATTGCCAGAATGACCGAATTTTTGCCTAGATTGGGATTTTTTGAGTTTGAATGGTTTGAAACCTCTTCAAATGGACAGTTGTTGAATTATCAAGTCTGATTCAATGGCCATTTTTGATGGATAAGGGAAAGAAGAGGTGTTTCAACCGTTTTTGGTATCTTTTTTAAAGGCAGAAAATCAGGGATGTTGCACACTTCACCAAATTCGAATTTTATCTTTGGAGGACCAAATCAAACAACCTTGGGAGGCTAAACTGCACTTCATCAACAATCTACTACTCTTAGAGAGCATTAGATATGGATTGACCTCATCTTGAGATTTTTTCCTATTTTATTGTAAATATTGTTTTACTTTCTGTTTTTAGAATAATTGATCCATCTTTTTAGGATCTGAAACTGCTTTGTAAAGGCTATAAAGCCTGGGGATTCAGTCCGAAGAAGGGTTCGATTCTGGATACATTTTGACTATTGTACTAAGGCTCTTATCTTCTAATAGAATCACAATTTCCTTTTACCATAAATATCAGATTTACTCATATACTGTATTACTCTGTATTTTAATTCAATTTAGTTCAGCTTTTAAGAACTGTCATTTTCTTATAAAGCTCATAAATTCGAATTAAAAGAATTCTTACTATCTTGTATGACCCTGCATTTATTGTATTTGGTTATCTTGATTAGTATTCTTCATACCCTATCCAATTACTCCATCTGATCATTGATTTCTAAAAGCACTGGTTTATTCGAATAATTGATAAGTTGTTCTTCTCATTAGTCACTAAGTTATCCCATTGATCCACAATTTCATAAACACAAAAAACCATTTTACTTAAAGTCACCAAGCACCTTTGGTATACAATCACAAAGGGTTTCTTGGAGTGCTAACACCTTCTCTTTCAATAACCTTTCCAATTCTTCCTCCATTTCCTTGATCTGTGCGTTCTGCTGCATGATTAACTTCAACAATTCCTCTTTCTCGTCTTCTGCCTAAGCTATTTCTTTAGCTTGTGAATCCTCTGTTGGTGGAAATTTTAGCTGTTTTCTCAGAGATGCAATGTCATCATTCTTTTTCTTTAACATCTCCTCTGCTGCTTTTACATTCGAGGGATCATACCCAATCTTAAGCACCAACTCCTTTAAGGATTTTATTCTGTTATCCTTTTCAAAAGAGGATATCTTTTCCAACTTCAATTGGGTTTGAACATTGTTTAGAGATACCTGTAACTTTGTTGCTGTAGAGGAAGCATGTGCCAATGTGGAGAAAAACCATTTCTCTAGTCTGTCTGTGCAAATCCATCTGGTCAGCTGGATGGACTTGTTTGGTGTCAAAAACAATAGTTGACCTTTTGTAGTCAGTGATCTCTTTGGGTTGAGACACCCGTGCTTGCAGAAATGTGAGATGCATTCTTCCTTTCTCTGTGTCAAAAGTTGACAATAGTCTGTGTTTTGCTGTGGAGGTTTGCTTCCAGAACTGAGCGTAGGTGCTGTTGGCCAACATCTGGTTCTTCTTTTTAATCATGTCATATTTTTCGAAAATGTTTAGAGGTATAGAGCCTTGTGAAATCTGGGTGGTTACAACCATGTTCGTCTTCTTCTTTGAAGAAGAAGTGGACACCACTTGATGTTTTCGCTCAATCACTTTGGCAGAGTAGGGGTCTTCCTCACCAGACATGTGAGTAGCATGAGTGGTTTTGGGTCTCTTGCTGTATACCTAAAAATCTTCTGCTGATACCTCAGTGATTGAAGGAGAGGAATCCTTTCTTGTCATTTTTTACTTTGGTACTTGTGGAGTGGTAGTCTGTGAAAAAGAGACTGAAGGGGATTCCTGCTGTTCAGTATCTACCAGAGTGTTTTCATTCCACTCTGTCTGGTTCATGTACTTTTCAATTTCTAGTTTGAGGGTGTGAACATAAAGTGAAATTTTATTTTTGGATATCATCTCTGCAATGATCCCACTTGGGTCATAATGCCAAATGAAACTGGCCCTGAATTTCATTTCCTTTAATAGTTTATCTGCCTCTTCCCTAGCAGTTTGACTATTGCAGATAAACGGTCCTATTTTCCCTTTAATCCTCATCTACTTTTTTTTCTTTAGAGACACAAAATGAATGTCATCTTAGTTTATCATCTGACGAATGTACTCCCGTGCAAATATTCGAAAATGCACATACTTGGGAAATTTATATGGAGCTAGTTCACACCCATACACTCTGATCTCTGTGTGATTCTGGTATAGGAACCAGTCCCTAGTCTTTGCCAGATCCAAAAGGTGCAGAACTCTTTGGATCTCCTTGTTTATCCTCGGTTCTAGTATTCCACTGAGCATGCCTACCACTGGGTGATAAAACAACTCGATGAATTGTTTGAAACTGAACTCAGTGGAGTTTCTTATGAGCAACGACGTCCATAGAGTTACTGCTTGTGGTTTTCTGTCCTTGTCCATCTTATGCATGAGAAAGGAAAATTTGTCTGCTTAATAGAACATAAACATGTATGCCAATATCGAAGAATACTAGAACATGCCTTCTGTAGGGAAATTTTCCAGTTTCTCGTGCAGGTTCTCGACCAAAAAACCGCTGTAATCAAACTGGGTGACAACTTTCTCTTCAGCAGAGAAAATGGATAGGAAACCTAGGATAGGTTCATCCACCCATTCGTCTGAGAAGTAACCGAGAAAACAACACAGTGTTGAGATAATCTGGTTTCTCTTTTCAGAAAATATGGACGAATGATAGGGAGGATTCTTCTTAGGGAATTGGGCATCTTGTGGGAGGAACAACTCAAAGATTTGTGCTCTTTGGGGAAAAGACAAGTTCTGATACATTTCTGTCAGAATTTCAATTGTGAGGGGAGAACAGGGTTTGGTTCTAGGTACCTACATCATTTGATCGATGGCCTCGGATGTAATAAGGAAAATGGTTTCTCCAAATGAAGATACTATGGCTCTCTGATCAGGGTGGTAGTGTGCTTGGCATTTGAGGGCGAATTTAGGAAAATGATAGACTTGGGGAAAAAGATACAGAGGGAAAATTGACTGCTAGAGTCCAATTTCATTGCTCTGATCGATGAAGGTGTCTTTAAACCATGACTATAGCTCGGCGAAATCAAAATCAGACATGGCTTCTGAGATTAAATAGTCTTTGTTTGCTAACGGGACCTGGTCAAGATCGACAGGAGGTGGGAGAAATGGATTTTCCTCCACATTTGGCTTTTTACTTTTGGGGCCATTGATTTCCACCGGTACTTGCACACTGAACACATGTTAGTAGGAGAAAACTATGGTTGGATGAGCTATTGCAGAGGCGAAGGAAAATGAGTATCTGATACGTAGGGAGTGTGAGTGGAATGCGAATGACTGAAACAGAGTTGGAATTTAGTGAACGGGTGTCCGTTGGGCAAGAAAGGACAGGTCAAGTGAACAATGAGTATGTGACCAGTAATAAATGACCAATGGGTCTTTTAGAGCGTGAGGGGGCAAGGTGAATGACATCTGATGTGTGTACCCAGTTGACGTGCAGAATGGTGATTGGGAAAATGAACGAAATACATATGACCCGTAACGGTTAGATGGAGGGGACATGCTAACGGGGTCATGAAATGGGATCTGCAAGGGGTGGTTTTGGGGTGTGGCATCTCTGGATGACGGTGGTGAGTTGGAAAAATGGTAAGCGGTAAATGTTTGGAGTGGGGAGGTAATATGGAATGATATGATGCCACATAGAGATGTGGCCCGCATGGACACTGCTTCATTCCAGACCCCATCCTTCATGTTTTGGGATCTCATGATGGCCTCCTACAATGTGGTTGGACTAAAGGCCTTCACCCATCCTCTCATAGGTTTAGCTAGACCCTCTGTGAATAGTATCACCAACCTATGTTGAGAGATATATGTCACCATAACTACCATCCTTCGAAAATCTTTAATATATGCTTCTAGTGTACCTATCAGCCTCAATTGTCCCAAATCTTTGAAGTGTATCTCAGGGTCCTTCTGGTCAAATCTGTCCATCAACTTCTAAGTGAAGTCCACATATGAAGTGATGTTGGCATGCCCTAGTGTCACTAGCCCATGGTACCACCATTCATTTTATTCTCCTTCCAAATGAAGGGTTGCATGCTTAATTTCTTTTGATTCGGTTATTGGGTTAAGCTGGAGGTAAGTCTAGAAATTATGTACCCAATCTAGGGCCATGCTCTTTGTAGGCCCATCGAAGGGATGAATAGTCAAACTTCCCACCTTGTGCATGAGATCAAATTTATGTGGGCTTTGTGCTCCTCTGTTCCCCTCCTTCGGATTGTATTTATGTTTGAGGTCGCATAAGTCTCTATAGGAAACATTGTCATGGATATCTGCATCTATTGTCTTGTACTCCCTGTATGAGGTGTTAATATCAAACTCTTGATGCATTTTCTCTGGTGCTCCTATATGTTTCCTTGCCAAGAATTTTGGTGATAGGGGCCTAGGGACCTTTAGGCTCTTGCTCTAGGTCAGGGCATGGTTATTATTACCTTATGCATAAGCTCCATTTCCTCTATGGCTTCCCTATAATTGGTTCCCATTTGAGCCTCTAGGGTTTTGATTTTCTTGAGTGTTGGTAAGGGATTGTGTCATGAATCGTGTCAATTCATTTTTTAGTGGCCATCTATTGTTTCTCATTGACCATGGATTCCAATAGCTATGAGATTATGTCTTCACCATGGTCCCCCATGCCTCCTTCTAGCTCTAAATCTATTTTATTATCTTCTGTTTCTTTTTTTGGTGACTCTCGAGAGGTATATCCTCCATGCCCTTTTCTTATAGGCATCAAAGTAGTCACAGGCTAGAAGAATCTCCATCTCTGATACCATTGTAATGCCTCCAACTAGGGTAGATGGGGAATATATGTTTACTTCCCAATTTATTATTCTTCTTTGTGTGATTTTTCCAAACACTTTGTGTTAGTACTGTTGGAAGTGCACATGTTATCAAATTAAGCATATCTTATACACCCATTACACATAGAACAGAGAAGTTAACCATGGAATATTTATTATGGATGGAGAAATCAAACCACTCAATTCAAGAACTCTACTGGTTGTAACAAAAAATTCCAAACCCTCCTACACACAAATATATTGGTTGCAATTTAGCTACGTAAAATAATAACAAATACAAAACAAGAAACCTGATGATGATGCCAAATTTACTCAATCAATGAGGAATCCTTATTTGTCTAACAACCCTTGCCTACACAATATCAGACTACTCCTACTCACCCCTACTATTGTTGTTCGTTGTCGTTCCTACAGTCCTATGTTGATGGGACCTCACAGGACGATGGTGAGGTGTCTAGCAGGACCTTACGAGACAACCAGTGCCCAACCCGTGGGGATACCTCCTGTCACAACTTCATGAAACCTTTTGAGTTTCATCTGATATGATGAAGGGTCTCCTCCTGAAATGGCCACAAACTCCTTGTGTGAATTGATAGGCCTCCAAAATCTCTCCAGGATGGAATCAAGAACCACAATGAACTCAAATGAGGACTCCAGATGAATTCCCCTCTTCATCTAGCTAGGGTGGATATTGCACCACCGAAACTAAACCTATAATGGAAGGTTTTTTCCCAAAACCCCAACAAAAATGATGGATACAAGAGAACTCAATAAGATATCAAAACATAATGTCAAGGGAAGGAATTATTCTCTATTTAAGCTTCCTTTGGAACTTCTAGATCTTTCCACCATTTTGACCAAATCAAATCTTCACTTTATTTTTCCGTCCAATTCCACTAAAATATAATTGTTTATTTTATTTAATGCCACTTTTGTCAATATTTTTACCTAGTGACACCAAATGAACCTCATTGACTCCCTTTTTTTTTCTTGTTGACTATAGCCTACGAGATTCGTATAGGATATTGAGTCATCCTCCTCCATGATAAATTGGAAGGGGACATTACATGTTTTTTCCCTCATAATTTCTAAGTTTGATAAAGTTACATAACAAAAATATCGTGTCTCATGTTTATTGATGATTCATCTCCGATATTTTTATTTTCGCTACATATATTTTTAGTCAATAAATTTTATTGTAAAATTGTTTAGTGATAATAGTTAGGGTTTATTGTTAGCTCACTAGGAAGCAATTTTCAGATCTGAAAATTAGTCACATAGAGTTGCATGTGAAAATTGACATATTTTACACCATTTCTTTGTTGGTCTATAAATAACCATGGAATATTATCTCGATGTCCATCGCTATTTGAATTAATCACATTTTTCATTACATGATTGGCTTCTGAAATGTCACTACAAATTTTTCCAATTTTTTCTTTGTCACTCCTTCCATCTAAGATTATCCATAATGTTTTTGTTACATTCTTCCCGATATGCATTGTATCAAAAAAATGAACTATTTGTAGGTTCTCATAGTAGGGGAACCTGTTGAATTGTATAGGGTATGTTTTCATTCTTCGTGGAATCCCATTAATGGCTTGATGACATTTATGAAAAATAAATGAGAATACAACAATAATTGTTAAATACAGTTAGCAGAATTCAATACAAATTAAAATTTCAAAACATTAATATATATGATACATATACTTATTCCTTACCTTGACAATTTCTATTATATTCCAACTTCCATAGGTGAGGTGTCATCCTTCGTGGTTTTATTCCAATCTCTTCTTTCAAATTGAAAATATGTTTTTCTATAGTTTGATACTTATGGTTCTTAGGGAGGAAGTGCCTATACTCATCAAACACCTACTTTCCTAAACTTCTTGAACAACAAGATTTCATCCGAAGACCACATACTGGACATGAAAATTTACCCTTTGTTTGAAGGCCTACAACATATGGATTAATGTTAGTATCAATTATATACCATGGGATTATTTTAAAAAAACGCATGATATTTAAAAAAAAATTATATACTTTTAAAGTGCATTAGTACATTTCATACCACAAAAATTTGTTAGCTCTGGCGTATCCTAAATTTTCCATGTAAGTATTCCATGGAATTGAAATTGCTCTTTCCCTATTATTCTATAGATGTCATACATAATGATGCCAACCCATAAATTTAGTAGCCTGTGTATAAGAGGCTCAATATATACATTCATATCTTTAACTTGGTACTTACCTAATTGATTGAAAGTACACATCATTACTACTATGTACATATGTATATATAAGAAATTATGCAACAAAAAAGACAAATGAAGTGTTGCGTTCAAAAAATTGTTGTAAAAAAATACCTAGAACAATAATTTTAAGCATTGTGTGCTCCCTCTTTATTGACATCCAAGGAGGAAGGTTATTGTTTATAACAAAAATAGGATACACTGAGTAAATAGACATGATCTCTCCAAATGGACTGACACCATAAAGTGCCAATGAAAGCCTAATATTACGAGGTTCTTCTTTAAAAATTGGAATCTTTCTTTGATGTTCCTAAATGCAGAACCATCTGCAAGAATTTTGTTAAGAAACAAACATCAATATAACATATAAAAACCTCAGGAAAAGTACTCAACGCCTTGATAAAGAGATAATTTCAGATAATAAGCCTCTTCAACGGGGCAACCTCCTTTTACCCCACTTAAATGTTCAAGTCCAAGATGATTCAAAATGAAAATGTCTCCTTGGTATATATAGGAGACTAGGAGGTATAATTACAAATAATGGCCTAAAGCCGACATAATTAAAATAACATTACTAATCTAAATTACAACTAATGGCCTAAAGCCGACA
>JASDQU010506518.1:41918-55226 GCA_032191745.1 Picea mariana
AATTTGAAGAACACCACCTTCACCTCTGTTCCGTGCATGGTAATCCATAAATTGTGCTATGCTTTGGCACTTGAACAATAATTTCAAACATGGAATTATGGGAATACGATGAAGAACCTTGTGAGGCATGTGTTGTGTTACTTGATCGGTTCGATATCTACTGGTTTGACATTGCATGCATTTCTTTTCCGATGCATATTTTCCATAATATATAATATGATCATTAGGACATGCATCAATATCTTGGTACTTCATTCCAATATCTTTCATAATGGCATATAATTCTTGACATGTGTGAGGTAAGCTATTTGATGATGGTAGGATAAATTCACCTAACAATTTACAATGCAAAATCTAACTAGTTAATATAAATAATATTACTATTAAATATTTCATCCTTAATTTACACATTAATTGATAACACTAAGAATATAGAAACAAAACAAAACTCGACCTTTTATGTATATGTGACGAATTATATTACATACCTTAGGATCTAGGTGAGACGAGTGTTTGCCAAACCATTCAATGCCTTCAAGTTCACCAACAACAATATAACAAAGATAATATTTGTTCTCAAGCCTTCGTAAATGGGTTGTTGTGACTTCTCAATCAAAGGTACAACATGGGTATCATCAAAAATGTCTTCCATTGGAGCAAAGGTGTATTGGATCAAACTATTTACACCATCATTCTCAATTGTACTATTATTAGTGTCACATTCTTCCATAAGACTAACTTGATCTCCAACATTCACTCCATCTTCCTTAGTTTGTACAATAGGATTTCTACTAATACTTGGCATATTCCCAAGATCACAATTAGGATGCCCTTTCTTTATAATTAGAATCAATCAAATGATATTAGTGTATGTAACAAATATTGAAAGGATAGAAAGTTCTATGAATACAACCAATACAAAAACATATAATGCGTATTAACTTACCAAGAGATGGTATTCATACCCCCCTTCAATGTGTCAAAACTAGCTACAATTCCTTTCAATTGTTGTTATTAATAATCTTCTTCTATTGAAACCCCTACATTGATTGCAAGGAAAATAACATTTCCTATCACCCTTTGCTTCCAATGCCACAAATAACCTTGGAAGCATCCTATCATTTTCCTATGGAGTAATGTTATATGGAATTGTAATTAAATGTTACAACAAAATACAATGAAGCAATATAAGTAAAATATATGAATATATTCTACCAATTTCACACATGTAAATGAATTTCTATAAGCTAAAAAACATAATACACATAATAGAGAGGAAGAGGAGCTATGACCCCATGTGAGAGGAATTAAAGGGAAGGGAAACAATTTTATTGTTTCCGTTTCGTCAAATAGTTGGGGAACATCCTTCCAACATTTGTAAATTTTTTTGTTAAATGGTTGGCATGCATCCTTCGACCTTTTGCACTGGGTCAAAATCCAATATTGTTGAAATTAGGGAAAAAGAAAAATCTTGATATATCACCCTATTATACAGTCTTTAGGGTTTACAACATATCCATAGTCCTGTAACTTGTAACATGTAAATTACCAACGTCATGCATTGATTTTTTTTGGCAAGGCGTGAATTTTGCATCATGCCATGTTATCATGCTTTGTTATGCATTTTTCCCTTTATGCATTTTTTGCATTTACAAAGCAATTTTTAGCCTCTATGCATAGAAGAGGGTTTTGGGTTTTAAAATCAAGAACTAAATGTATTACAAGATGTAAAATGATAAAATACAAACTACACAATTTGAATCACTCAATTTGGAGGTCATATGAGTCATGGACGTGCATTTTATAGAAAGACAATTTTACCCTCCATTTTATAAAAATTCTTCAATCTTGGTTCAAGGTAGAAGTCCTATATCATTTGAAACTGCACTTAGGGTGATATAGGTAGATTTATAATGTTATCATGTTCACCCCAAATCTCTTATAACTAAATTTGGAGATATATAGAAGCATGGACATGCATCTCCATTAGGTCACTTTCTACTGCTTCGGTCTTTCAATTTACAAGGTAGATTTTGCTTCTTTTATGTTTGAAAATGAAAATAAAAATATGTACATGTGTGTAAATTATCTAATACACCCTCAACAACTTGAATCACTCAAATTGGAGGTATTTTAAGACTTGGGCATGCATTTTTGTGAATCACGGTGTGCATTTTACACAAGGGCATAAATTAAAGTTTAAAAGAAAAACATGTATTTCTTATGTGTGAGCGCGAATTTTTAGATATGGAGACTATAACAAGCTTCAAATAGGGTTTTATGCAACAAAAAAAACCCAATTAATCCTTCCATTATTTTCCAAATGGTTGGTATGAAAAATCAATGATGGAAATAATGAGGATTGGATGGGTAGGAAATTGTAACATACCCATCCTACAATAGTGGGCATTTTAGAGGACATAGTGGGATTTTTCAGACAAAAAACCTTCTGTTGCCCATTAAGGGTAAAAACTACCTTGTAAAACCAAGAGGTCAAATTGTTAAAACTGGCCTTGTTGAAATGCACACTAGACCGAGGGAAATGCACACCCAATGGTGAAATTGATAAGATTATATTATGGATATACAAGCTTATGAAAAATCCATTCCTTCAGATAAATTATGCATGCCCCATGGTAAAAAATGCACGCCCTAAAAAGGAAAAAAGCATAAAATGCATGAAAATAGGGCATATGACAAATGCCCGCCCTAGGAAGAAAAATTTATGCTTTGTGTTGGTAATTGTATGTTGAACTTATGAAATTACATGAAAACAAGGTATTGAGGAAAATACATGTCCTGTACTAAGGAAAAAATGCATGTCTCAAGAAGAAACTGACCTTGTTGAAATGCATGCTTGATCGAGGGAAATGCATGCCCAATGGTGAAATTGGTATGATTATATAAAGGATATATAGGATTATGAAACATCCACTCCTTCAAATAAATTATCCATGCCCCATGGTGAAAAATTCATTCCCCAAAAATCGAAAATGCATAAAATGCATTAAAATAGGGCATATGATAAATGCACGCCCTAGGAAGAAAAATGCATACCTTGTTGGTTGTGGAGCCCAATGATATTCCTAATTCAGAGGTATTTGTTTTCAACCATGTTTATACCCCATGAAGACTGTACACCTAGGAATATTGTACACCCCTCCACGTGGGGGGATTTCCCCCCCTGCGGGGTCCCAGGGGCTCATCCCCTTGACTGGGGGGTCCGGGGGCCAGTGGGCCCCCGAAGGAAAAATTTCCTTGTAAATGTATGTTGTAGTTTCATAGTAATTTTGGACCATTCATTATAAGGTTGCAGATCTGGCGGTAGAATTTATGTTAGGGTTTTTTCCCTAAAAGGAAACCCTCTTTTATGAGGGAATTGTATTATGACTGTGTATTATTGCGGATATTGTATTATGAGAGAGGAGACTATGAGAGAAAGAAGAGGAAGTTGCAGCGGGTGTGTTGTAGGTTGTATCCCTTCATTTTGTTGGATAATAAAAAGGAAGGACCTATCAATTTCTCTGGTGGACGTAGCCCACATTGGGTGAACCATGTATATATGTGTCTCTATTGTATTATGTATCTTCTGTGTTTTATTTCTGCATTTGTATTATTTTATTTCTTCGTGATCCCATATTTCCAATAACTGGTATCAGAGAGAAAGGTAACTCGCAGGAAAAGAGGGTTCTTGGTTCGAGTGGGAGCAATGGCAGAAGATGGAAAGTTTAGGGTTGAGAAATTTAATGGCCAAAACTACTAGTTATGGAAGATGTAGATGGAAGATTATTTATATCAGAAGGACTTATTCCCACCATTGGGTGGAATAACAAAGAATTTGATGACCATGAAGGATGAATAATGGGAGGTTCTTGACAGAAAGGTACTAGGAACGATGTGACTAAGCCTAACAACATCAATGGCTTTCAAAATTTCAAAAGAAAAGACAATGAAGGAGTTGATAGATGCATTGGATAAAATGTATGAAAAACTCTCGACATCCAATAAGGTATTTCTAATGAAACAATTATTTAATATGAAGATGTCAGAAGGTGGGTCTGTAGCAGATCATTTAAATGAATTTAATACGACTACTAATCAACTAAGTTTTGTAAAAGTGGACTTTGATGTTGAGGTCATGGCTCTTCTAATCTCGTGCTCATTTCCAGAAATATAGAATGTCTTGGTCATGGTTGTAAGTAAATCTATCTATGGTTCAAACACTTTAAAATTTGATGATGTTGTTGGTGTTATCCTTAGGAAATGCAACAGAAAAGCACAGGTGAGACATCCAGTAATGCGTTAAACATGGAGAACAATGAAAGAAAAAAGGATATAGGAAAGGGCTTAAGGAACTGTGGAAATTCTAGGAAGGGAAGATCCAAATCCAGACTGGAAAAGATAGAGTGCTCGAATTGTGGGAAGAAATGACATCTAAAGAAAGACTGTAGATCTCTAAAGAAACAAAGAGATGGACAGCGGGAGAAAAATCAAGAAGCAAATGTAATAGGTGATGTGTTACAAGATGCTTTAATTCTTTCTGTAGATAATATTTCTGAGTCTTGGGTAGTGGATTTAGGGGCTTCATTTCATGCCACACCCCATAGTAAACATTTTCTAGATTATGTTCAAGGTGATTTTCGACAGGTTCATTTGGGTGATGATGCACCATGCAAAATTGTTGGAATGAGAAAGGCACAAATAAAGAAAAAGAATGAAAACCAATGGTTGTTGAAAGAGGTAAGACATGTTCCAGATCTAAGGAAAAATCTAATTTCAACAGGGAAGTTGGAAAGTGAACGTTGTATATCCATATTTATAGATAAGGCATGGAAGGTCACCGAAGGATCACTGGTGATAGCAAAAGGAGAGAAAGTAGGTACATTGTATTTATGTACTGGTAATATTGACTCTTCTATCTCTTT
The DNA here is from genome assembly GCA_032191745.1 of Picea mariana. NCBI lineage: Eukaryota > Viridiplantae > Streptophyta > Pinopsida > Pinales > Pinaceae > Picea > Picea mariana. Next base: position 46,844 of record JASDQU010506518.1, read on the forward strand.
AGATTCTACAAGAGTGGATACAACACTTTGGCATCATATGCTTGGACACATGAGTGAGAAGGGGATGCAGATACTTCACAAAATAAATTTGTTACCAGATCTTAAACAAATTCATTTGGATTTCTATGAGCACTGTGTTTATGGAAAACATAAGAGAGTCATATTTCTTAGAGTCGGAAAAGAAATGAAGAGTGAAAGGTTAGATCTTGTGCATACAGATGTATGGGGACCAACTCAAGCACCATCTCTTGGTGTCTCTCATTATTATGTTACTTTTATTGATGATGCAACTAGAAAAACTTGGGGTTTATTGCATTAGACAAAAATATGATGTTTTTGATACTTTTAAGAAATGAAAAGCTTTGGTTGAGAATGAGACAGGAAAAAGGTTGAAGTGTCTCAGATTAGAAAATGGAGGTGAATATTGCAGTAAGGAGTTTGATGATTAATGTTCATACCATGGGATTCATAGAGAGAAGACAGTTCCATGAACACCACGAGAAAATGGCGTGTCAGAAAGGATGAACAGGACAATCATGGAGAGTGCAAGGAGTATGAGATTGCATGCTAGGTTTCCCTTACAGTTCTGGGTAGATGTTGTATATATTGTTGCTTACTTAATAAATAGAGGACCTTCAAGCTCTTTGGATGGTGGCATTACAGAGGAGGCATCGATAAGTAAAAAGGTAAACCATTCATTTTTGAAGACTTTGGGTTGTGTATCATTTGTCCATATTGATAAAGAAAATAGAGCAAAGATTGAGGCAAAATCCAAGAAGTGTACCTTTATTGGATATGGTGTTAATGATTTTGGTTATCGGTTATGGGATTCTGAAAATAAAAAAATCATTAGAAGTAGATATTTCATATTCAATGAGAAGGCCATGTACAAAGATCAATTGCAGGGAAAGAAACAGAAAAAAAACAAAAAAAAACAAGAATACACCGTGCTTGATGAGATCACTGAAAAAGAAATTCCAAAGTTACCAGAAAATCAAAATGTACAACAACAGGAGAAACATGTACCTCAAAATCCTGCAAGTTTTGTTAAAAGATATAAAAGGTTAATTAGACCCCCTGAACAATACTCTCCTTCATTGTATTATTTATTGTTGACTGATTCTGGTGAACCAAAAAGTTATGAAGAGGTAATGCAGGTAGAAACTAAAAATAAGTGGGAGAAAGGAATGAAAGAGGAAGTGGACTCCTTGGTAAATAACCAAAATTAGGACTTGGTTGAGTTTCCTACAGGAAAAAGAGCATTACAAAATAAATGGGTTTACAAGTTGAAGGAATAAGATGGAGGCAAAAAGTGATACAAGGATAGACTTGTTGTAAAGGGGTTTGCACAAAGGAAAAGGTATAGATTTTGATGAAATATTTTCTCCTGTTGTTAAGATGACTTCAATTAGGACTATTTTAAGTCTTGTGGTAGTAGAAGATTTTCATGAATAGTTATATGTAAAAAAAACTTTTCTCCATGGGGATTTGGATGAAGAGATTTATATGCAGCTCAACCATAGAGGTATGCAGTCAAAGGAAAGGAAAATTTGGTATGCAAGTTGAAGAAGAGATTGTATGGAATAAATCAAGCTCCAAGGCAGTGGTATTTGAGGTTTCATAGGTTTATGACAGAACAAGGTTATAGTAGATGTCATTTTGATCACTGTGTTTATTTTGAAAGGCTATAAAATGGAAGTTATATTATTTTGTTATTGTATGTAGATGACATGCTTATTGTAGGGTCTAATATGAAGGATATAAATGTGTTCAAGAAGAAATTAGAAAATTCATTTGTGATGAAGGATTTGGGTGCTACAAAGAAAATCATTGGTATGAGAATAAAAAGAGACGGGAAAAATCACAAATTGACATTGTCTCAAGGTGAGTACATAGAGAAGGTGTTGGAGAGGTTTAGAATGCAGAATGCAAAACCGGTTAGTACACCTTTGGCCATCCATTTAAAATTAACTAAGGAAATGTGTCCCAAGACACAGGAGGAGATAGAATACATGTTTAGGGTCCCTTATTCATCAACAGTTGGAAGCTTGATGTATGTGATGGTTTTCACAAGACCAGATATTGCACATGCATTGGGAGTTGTGAGTAGGTATATGAACAATCTGGGTAAAGAACATTGGGAGGAAGTAAAGTGGATTATCAGGTATTTGAGAGGTATTACTACTCATGCATTATGTTTTGGACGTTCAGACATTGTTCTACATGGATATGTTTTTTCAGATATGGCAGGTGATAAAGATAGAAGGAGGAGCACAACATGGTATGTTTTTACTATAGGTCGAACAACATTAAGTTTGATTTCAAAACTGCAAAAGGTTGTTGCACTTTCAACAAAACAAACAACGTATGTTGTTGCTATAGAGGCTAGTAAAGATATGATTTGGTTACATAGGTTTATGGAGGAATTGGGAAAGAAGCAGGGGAATAGAAGGTTGTACTGTGACAACGAGAGTGCCATTCATCTTGGAAAGAACTCAACCTTCCATTAAAATACTAAGAATATACATCTCATGTACCATTTCATACAATCTATCTTGGAAGATGGACATTTGAAGTTGGAAAAGATACATACTAGCCAGAATCCTGCAAACATGTTAACAAAGGGAGTAACTAGGGAGAAACTGAGCTCCTGCTCAGTTTCAGTTGGTCTTCAAGCATGAGGGTGAAGATGAGAAAATTTCTAGGCACAAGGTGGAACATAGTCCAACAGGTACAACAACAGTGGAGTTGTTGTGATCAGTCTCCAAGTGGGATATTGTTGGTTGTGGAGCCTGATTATCTTCCTGATTCATAGGTCTTTGTTTTCAGCCATGTTTATACCCCATGAAGACTGTACACCCATCCATTTGGGAGGGTTGTAGGGTGGGATTTTTCTCCCACGGGGTTCAGGGGCGAATCTCCCGAAGGAAAAAAATCCTTGTAAATGTATATTGTAATTTCATAGTAAATCTGGACCGTTCATTATAAGGTTCCACATCTGATGATAGAAGTTATGTTAGGGTTTTTTCCCTAGAAGGAAACCCTATTTTAAGAGGGAATTGTATTGCGACTGTGTATTATTGTGAATATTGTATTATGAGAGAGGAGACTGTGAGAGAAAGAAGAGGAAGTTACATCGGGTTTGTTATAGGTTGTATCCCTTCATTTTGTTAGATAATAAAAAGGAAGGACTTGGTAATTTCTTTGGTGGACCTAGCCCACACTGGTGAACCACATATATCTATGTCTTTGATGTATTGTGCATCTTCTATGTTTTATTTCCTCATTTTTATTATTTTATTTCTCCACAATCTTGTTTTTCCAATATGCCTTGTGTTGGTCATTGTATGTTGACCTTATGAAATTACATGAAAATAGGGTATTGAATAAATCCACGCCCTATAAGGAAAAATGCATGTCTCAAGTTTAAATTTCATGTTGAGGGTATGGGATTGCATATTTACATAATAAGGAGGAATATTCACATCTTGTTAATGACAAATGTACACATGCACTGTAAACATGCACGTCTTTGACATGTTATGCAACCCTATGCTGGCCTAAATCCTAAATGGTTCTTCCTTATCCCATTTGAATGGTTTTCATAGGAGGATGAATAAAAATGGATGTTGATCCATAATGTATGATTGATGCTACTATGGCATATCTTATAACAAAATTGGACCCATGTTTGACAAGCTGTTTGGAAACACACATATGTAGTTAACCTTGTATGTTGAGTTGTTGCCCGAGTCCCAGAATATTAGAAACTCAAAGTAATTGTGAGTCTCCCACAACTATGATTGTTTTCAAATGCATGCAACATATATTTCTTACCATTTAATTTGAGATTGTGTGTGTGTGTGTGTGTGTGTGTGTGTGTGTGTGTGTGTGTGTGTGTGTGTGTGTGTGTGTGTGTGTGTGTGTGTGTGTGTGTGTGTGTGTGTGTTATAGTCTGCAATGTTTGTGATTTTGATTTCATAATGGTTTTCCCTGACACATTATGACCATCATTCTTTTATTTTCCATGTTACAATGCCCGGGGAAAACCATTGAGTGCTTCCACTAATTTATAGGATGGAAAGTTTTCATTAATTCTCAAAAATCCCAAGTCGATTGTTTAAAAATGCTACAAATCTACTTGAGTATGCTTATAAAAATGCACAAAAAGTTTTGTAAAAGTGTTATTCGTAATAAATAATATCTTATCTATAAATATTAATTCAATTTTGTTATCAAAAGTGATTTACAAAAAAATATACCAATATAACCCTAAATCATTTTAAAAAAATCAATTTTCTGCCAAGGGTTTCCTCGGCTTGAGTGTGCATTCCACGACTTCAATTCCTCAACGTCCATTCCTCAAAAACATATTTCAACTTTGGACCCATAAAACCATAGCCAAAATTGGAACATGGGTTTCCTCTACCATGGGCTTAGTAATTGAAATATGTGGTTCCCAAGATTAAAATTTCACTGTCAACAAATTACAAGAGTGTGTTGAAGCATGGAGAGACACAACAAATTGTCCAAAAGGTATGCTAAATATCCTGAGAAAAGAAGAGGTTTTTGGCTTTATGTTTGGGCCCTTCTGTTTCAAAAATGATGAGATAGATATGGACATATCGATGGAACTAAAAATATTTGGCCAAAGTGTTTACCTAGACATTGATTTTCTTGCAAGAGAAATAAAAATTCCACACAGAGGGGGAACAAAATTTAACTTCAAAAAAAACCCCAAGGTAGAAAAGATTCAGATGGCCAATAAAGTATGTGGGAAAAAGGTATTTTTTCCTAGGAATAGTTTAAGAATGCTAGATGTTCTTGAGGTATTATACAAGTCTTTGATTCAAATTTTCCTTAGGAAACTTATGAGCCATCATAAGACTGATATTTCTAGCGTTTGCATGAGGCTATTCATTTATTGGGTTGAAGACATGTGTTACTAGACAAATCGGTAAGTGCGGACACAAGCAGATCTCCCTAGGTTCACCCCGAAACTAGAACAAAACAAACAATACACTAAAATTTCCTTATATTTTAGATATCAAATAAGAAGAGGATCCAAAATATACCTTTTAAATGTTGTAGACTTGACCTCACCAATGTGATCCCAGCTCCATCATAAGGCTTATGGAGAATTATCTACAAAGAAACATAAGCCAACGAATACAATATAACATAGTCTATTCGATATGAAACTATGTACGTGATCAAGGAATCATACAATATGGAAAAATAACATTCATATAGGAAAGAAAAAGCATATTTGTATTAAAAAATGTTCAAGAAAGATACAACCATATGCCTTGATGTTGTTAGGTTCCTTCCAACAGTTCCTTTCTTCCCACACACTTCTGCTCCACAGATTCTAAGACCAACAATCTATCTTGGCAAAGTAAATCTCAAAGCCAACATAGGCCCTTCAGCTGAGAATTCTCAAGCTAAGCTAGCTACCAAAAAACTATTAACCCTTTCCAAGCTAACTTTCCCCATGAGAAATCCCCTCCTTTTATAAGATGAAAAGGATAGGGTGAGGAGGTTAGGATGATCCCATGAGAACAAGGATATGAATAAGATCCAAACTGATTGAAGGCCACCTCACCCTTGAAGTTTCTATTCTAGAAGCATCGAGAAGCTTCTCTTTTTCCTTGGTACGAAAAATCGTCGCACCCTTAACACTGAGCAAACTGTGATGACGTCGCATGCTATTGTGGTGAAAACTGCAATGATCCTAGATCCTCTCACCCTTAACACTGAGCAAGGTGTGACGATCCCTTTTTATAAGGTTTTTACACAGGAAAATATAGATTTTATCTTTGTAGGAAAATGTGTTTTCATTCTTCTTCATGGATTCAGGTCATTGATCCTTCTAAAGACAAAGGATAGGTGTACATAATTAACTGTCATATGGGTGGCGATAATAATATGTAACAGTAAGCCCCCCAAAGTATGAAGTTAGAACAAAGTGATAGCTGAAATACTTTGTCGAGTGTGTGTTGGGAACAAGGAACACGTCGGTCGGAAACTTGCCAATAAACAAAGAAAATACAGTACAATAATATACCACCACTGAGGTAGTGTTGGCAGCCCAACCATCTTCTTAAATTTTTATGTCAATCAAACGATCTATATAGCTGCCTAACTAGGGTCATGAATTTTTATCACTCTTCATGAGCAGTTTCCGAAATGACAGTCGTAAGTTGTCGCTTTTCCCTATTGTTTATTCATGCTTTGTTTTCATGACTGAAAGCATGAAAACCTGCAACTGTGATTACCATTATGTTTTAAAATTTCATTAAAGGAAAATTGTTCATATAGTTTATTATGGAATTTTTGATTCCTTGCCATGAAGATGTTACTCTCTTTGTTTTGATCCTTTCAATTCAAAGCATGCTTAAGAGGTTATTGGTTTTATGAACAAAGCACCCCCACGATTTGATTTTTTGTATAGTTGTGGGTTGATTCTAGGCTACATTTCTTTTACAAAACTTTTGATTTTTCGATTTTTGACTTACCCAAACTTTGTAATCAAACCCATGATGCGTGCACTTATTCTCGTTTTAATGATTTGTTCCTAGCTCGTAGTGAATGTAGAGGTGGCATACGATTTGCAGATTGTCATCATTTCTAAGGATGGCCTTGGGCTTTGCAAACCTTCTTCGCACACATTTCAATTAAGCATCCATCCCATCGTATGAGTCTTTACAACGTTCATTGTTGGGCTCGGGGTTCTGGCTTTGTTTTGTTTTTACAAACCCTTCCTATATGCTGTGTTTGTTTGATTACCCTCATGTCTAGTGTGGCTCCTATCGTGAGAATTGAACAAAACGGTATCCAAACCCTGCTCTCATACGACGATGCCAGAGAATATTTGGAGAGAAGTGGCTGGCTCATTTTCATTAGGAAGTTTCAGGGTTTCAATTTACAGGTTGCCCAAGAATTCGCCTTCTCCTTTGATGGTTGTAGAGCGAAAGTTGGTGATGTGCAACTAGAGGTTACCAAGGAGTTCTTGAGTCAAGCCACAGGGTTACCAACGAGCGGTCAAAAATGGTTTAAAAACGCAAAAGTGGAGGAAGTTCCTTGGACCCTGTTGTTTACATCTCAGAAAATAACAAGATATGATAAAGGTATGCCCATTTCATTCCTAAAAGCTCGGTGGCATGATTTGCTCACTCTGGTAAAGAAATTTGTTACATGTGAGGGATGGTTCGGGCTAGTATTTTTGTACCATTTACGCCTACTTATGAGTTTTATGGGTTTGCCTTTGAATATGCCATATTACTTACTCAAGAGTCTTTATAAAATGGGGAAAAGATACAAGAAAAACCGGTTAGACTCTAGCCTTTTTCATCACGGCCTAGTTAAAATCCTGCTCATACATCAATTAGAGTCATAGAATTACAACTGGGATTCGTTTATAACCCGAAATGGCTATGGTAACCCTAATATGGGTGAGGTGGATAAAATCGTGGTTGAGGAGACCCTTGTCCACCCGACGACATCTCTCTCACCTCCCCAGACTCATGTCTCTTCCCCTAACAGCGAACCTTTGATGGATCCCAAGGTCATTCAATAGGCCTGTCAATAGATTACACATCCAACTGACTGTGTTAAAAACTTAAAGAAACCTACAGGGAAGAAATCTAAAAGCAGTGTTAATATAAATTTTAAGAACAAAAGGGTTGGAAGATTGATATCACAGAGTCTTTGTAATAAGATGAATTCTCATACAAACACGATTAGCATGATCGAGGTTAACGAAAGCTCAGAATCTAAAATTGACAAATTCCTTGCAGAGGAAGACCCTTTGTCATTCGGGCCACACCCTGGCCAACCCTATAACTTTGTCGATAATTTACCTCCTTGTTTGAAAGACAATCCAGAGTTTCCTAGCGTCAATCTTTGCAATAAATCTACTATCGGTATGGAGGGCGCTCCGGTCCACAATCTTGTTTGTTCTAATGCAAATGCCACACAGTCAAAGTGTGAGGTCTGTCTATCATGGATTGATAGATATTATACTGATATCCCAGTTCTACAGTCACAGGTTGAGGCTTTAAAAGATCAGGTCGATGTTTTAACGAGCGAAAACTTGAGACTCGAGTCAGTTATTCAAGGCAAGGAAAAACGTTTGAAGACCACAGGTCATGTGATATTTAAAAACGTTGAGGCTGCTACAACCATCGTAAACTCCAAGGTTTCATAATACGATTTGATTTCATGGTTAGAGGTATGATCTCTTAAATTAATAGCATGTTTGTTTTCATTCTTAAGTTAGATTATTTGGTTTGTTGAATAAACTATATTTCATTTTTAAATTAGTCTATTTTATTCATTAAATAAAATGAGATTTCATTTTCTAAAATAACTAGCTACAGAA
>JASDQU010506519.1:55194-68315 GCA_032191745.1 Picea mariana
CCACTACCATGATGGACTCATGCTACCTTCTTGTCCTGAGAAACTTGATAATACAATATATAATAACCACTTCTCATTTTCATTCTAGAATTGGAAATGGTTGTAGAAAGCATGTGGGATCTTTGTTCTTAGACTTTACCTTTTGGCATCCCATGCAGGTAGCTATGTAATCAACCACATCTCTTTTCATATTAGGTCAAAAATATTGGCCTCTTACAAATGCAATAGTTTTTCAGTACCCTGGGTGTCCAGCGTATGATACAATTTGCATCTCTTTTAGAACTAATTTCTCAATTCCCAAGAATTAGGAACATAAAATATATTCCTAAACAAGTGGATTCCATCCTCTTCTAGCTTGTAATATTTATATTTCTATTATGCATTATTCTGATATAATCCTTCATTTACTTGCACATAATGTTGGTATGTTGTTACAACCTATTAAATTTTATCTTTTAAATGTGTCATTCACATACTAATGGTTGTATCATGCATTTCATTTACCCTACCACTGAGTGCATCAACCACTTTATTTTATTTTTCCTTGATGTGCTTGATGTCAAAGTCATATTCGTTGAGAAATCCCATTCATCTAATTTGTCTATAATTTATTGTTGGCTATTCAAACAAGTATTTCAAACCACTATGATCTATCCTCAACTAAAATTTTCTTCCCATGAGATAATCTCTCCACATTTTAAGGCATGAATTGTGGTTTCCAACTCTAACTCATATGTAGCATAATTTATTTCATGMTCCTTCAACTCTCTTGAYTCATAACAAATTACATGCCCATTTTGGGTAATATCTCTACCAAGCCCTTCCTTTCATGCATATTTGCACACAAAAAAATCTTCATCTGGATCGAAAACCTTTAAAATAGGTGCATTGTTTCATAAATATTTGAAGYGATGGAAAATTTGTGGAAAAAATATTCAAACTTGGTATTCCATTCAAATTGTACTCCTTTCTTTTGCAAGGATTTTATTGGGTGTACAATATTCGAGAAACCCGCAATGAATCTCTTGTCATAACTAGCTAAACCCATAAATGAGCTAACCCCTAAAATATTCATTGGCACTGGCCAACTTTTGATTGCTTCAATCTTTTTTGGATCCATTATTATGCCATATTACAAAACAATGTGGCCCAAATAATGGATAAGATTTTTATAAAAGGTGCACTTGCTCAACTTGACATAAAATTGGTGATCTCTCAATAACTTTAACACCATTCTCAAATTTTGTTCATGGTATTCCTTTGTCTTCGAATAGATAATAATATCATCCAAGAAAACAATAACAAATTTGTCCAGGTAATATTTGAACACTCCATTCATTACACACATGAAAGTAGTTAGTGCATTTTTCAACTCAAATGAATCCACTACAAACTCATGATGTACATATCTTGTATGAAAGGATATATTTCTAGTATCTTCTTCTCTGATCCTTACTTAATGATAACCTAATTTCAAGTCAATCTTGGAAAACATATTTTATCCCTTCAACTGATCAAAAAGATCATCGATCCTTGGCAAAGGAAACTTATTCCTTATTGTAACCTTATTCAACTTTCTGAAGTCAATACATAACCTTTGAGTTCCATCCTTTTTCTTCACAAAAATCACTGGCGCACCCAAATTTACTGAAACACTTAGGCATATGTATCCCTTCTTCAACAATTCTTCTAAATGCATCCGCAATTATTTTAGTTTGGGTATGCTCATTCTGTAGGGAATCTTGGACATTGGGGTAGCTCCAAAAATTAAGCTAATAGAATAATAAATGTCTCTCTTTGGTGGAAATCCTGAAAATTCCTCAAACACATATTCATATTCCTTAAATACTGAATAATATTTAAGACTTGACTCCATATCCTCTCTTGACTCTTCCATATGGGTTGCATATATCTGGGACCTTTTTCTTAAACTTCTTTTTCAGTTGCAATGATAAAATATCTCTAACAGATATAGGCCTTGGAATACCTCAAACTATCTTTGAATTTCCTTCTTCATCAAAACATGTGAAAGCCTTGTTATAGAAATCTAGGACAACATGATGCTTTTCCAACCAATCCATACCAATCAAGTAGTCATGTGACCTAAAAATTATGATGTTCAAATATGCCTTAGTGTCGACTCCATTCATGTTCACTAGGAAATATCTAACAAGGTCATTGAGTTTCCTCTTGGTTCCAATAGCTAGCTGAACTAACCAAGAATTTCCATGCTTACATTTCTTCAATTTAATTCTTTTAACTAGATTTGGATCCATATAGCTATGACTAGCTCCATAATCAGTTGAAATAGCTATGGGTCGGTTATTAATATTACCTTATACCTCAATCACGTGGGATTGATAGTCTACTTATTTATATTTCAAGGCTACATAAATCCTTGGCATGCTCCTGCCCACTTCCTCCACTATATCCTCCTTCTTGATGTTATTTCTAGTCCTTATCCTATCTCCCCGATGAAGATAATATTTATACATGTGGTCCCCTTCACATCCCCAACACTTTATGTGATTTTTTCTTGGCCTCTTCCCCAAGAAATTTGTTATTTTAGCTTCACCTTGTGCTTTTTTTCCTTGTTGATATTCTTGAGAGTTATTCCTGATGAAAAGTGGCTTGAATCCTTTCTTCCTCTAATCCATATTTCCTTTATTCTTATCATCCTAGGTCTTTTGGAAATATTTCCTTCCTTTTTTCTGCTCATACAAATACTTAGACTTCCTTATGACTTCTTCCAAGGTCTTGGGCTCATCAAAATGAATTTTATCACTATAAAAACAAGGTATCCCACTCATAAATATTTTGATTTCTACATTATCATCCTTTATGAATCCAATATACCTCAACAATTCAAGAAACATCCTCTCATACTAATCCATTTTCATGCTTCCAAGCTTGAGTTCAAATAAATCTTGCATTTTATTGCCAAAATATTTATATGAAAATTATTTCTTATGAAAACATTTTTTGGACTCCCTCCATGAGATCCTCTTCTCATCAACACGATTAACCTGCTTGAGTTAATCCCACCACATAGATGGTTTTCCTTGAAGATAGTAGATTGTGATTCTGGCTTCTACATTTGATCAATAATCATGCAACTAGAAATATTTCTTCATGTCCAAAACCAAGCTTCATAGTCTTCTCCTTTCATATTCTCTCCATAAATTACAGTGGTTTGAGCTTCTTAAGGTATCCATGAAAAATGTTTGACTCGAGCCTCCTTCTCTATCTTATGATATGGGACACACTTGGGTTTCTCTCCAACCTTGAGCATGAATGTGATCTTTTGTTTGTGTTTCTCGGTGAATGATGATGATGTCTACTAACACTTTTTTATTTCCTAGAGCCTTTATGATCATCCCTCCTATCATGAGATCTAGATGCTTCTACTTCCCTTACACTAGTTTCTTGCTTTGAGTTGGAATATTTATTGACTTATATCTAAAACATATTCATTCTTTGTAGAAAATCCTCTTGAGCTCTTATCATCCTTTCATCTTCTTCTTTGCAGCTCTACACTTCTTTATGCAAGCTTCTCATAATCTCAACCAGCACCACAACTATACTTTACTTCTATGTCCATTTGACTCAGTCTTTACATTTCCCAAATTGATAAGAAATCCTATGATATCATCCTCATGAATGTAAGAACCCTCGATATCCTCCATATATTTGGTCCTCATATAGGAACCAATTATGCCTCTATTTTTACAAAAATGTGCATGAAACAATTGTTGTTAGAATTATGCATATTGCAAAAATATTTAATTATTTAGGTTGCAGGTCATTTTTCCTTTGAATTTATGAATAATATGGATGCATTGAACCAAATAATGATTATTTAGATAAATTTTCCTCTAAATTATCTCTCCAACGACTATACTCATGCCTCATTCTGATTTTTGAGCTAAAAATTATAGCCTTCCAAATTTTGTGATTTCTACTCATTTGTGACCTATTTTTACTAACACAGTTAATCTAAGAGACAATTTTCTCCAACCTATAGAAGAAAATATGCTAGGAATTAAAAAAAAAATTGTGTCAGACACTGATAGGATTTGTGATTGTGAACACACACCAATTTTTGGATTGAAAAATTGATTCTCTAGTGAGATTATGTATAAATATAGAAATGAAGACCTTGCACTTTTACATTTTCTCTAGACTTGGAATTTTTAGTCAGAACTCGTTATCTCACAAATTGAGAGAAATTGGGAAAAGATCCCTCAACACAAAATTTTATGTATTCATGTGTGCATAAAATGTTGTATAAATAAAAAAAATTGGATAAACGATTTGGGGTTACTTTCCCCCCTCTAAAGATTTCAAAAATGCCCAAAAAGTGTTTTGGAATAGTGGATTTCTCCTTGTTTTGGCATATCCACTCAAAACCCTTTTGAATTTTTCCAAAATCCCAACTAGGTATATTCATTCTTACTTTTTGGGTTCTCTCTAAAAATTTCACCCTTATATAGGTTTCGGTCATTGAGCATGAGCTAAATATTTAAAAATAACCAATTGGCATTTTTTAGAGAATTGAAGCAGAATTGATCCATGGCCCTCACTGACACTTTTGTATCCCTTGCCACCGTGGACACACCCCTTCAATTTCATCTAGTTATGTTTTTCTATGCTCCTTTTATGGTCAAAACAAGTTTCTATTTTCTCCTTTCCTTTCCTCTCTTCTTTTCCCTTCTTTCTCATTTTCTTCTTCGATAGTCACTAGAAACGCTTTACTAGTGGTAAAAAAAAAGGTTTATTGGCAATTGGAGAAAAACTACACCTTTTCGGCGACATTTGAAAAAAATCCATCGATGATCTGCAAAAAGGATAATCGACGATTGGCAAAAATGTTTTCCGATGATCTTGGAAAAGCTACACATTTTTGACAACCCCATAAAAACTCCATTGGCTATTTGCAAAAAAATATATCGACGATTGACGAATAATTGTACCTTTTCGGCGATCCCCAAAATACTCTATCGGGGATCATCAAAAGGGTATATTGGTGATCAATAAATAACTACATATTTTTCGGTGACCCTAGAAAAAATCTATCGGTGATTGACAAAAACATATATTGGAGATGAACCAATAATTACACCTTTCAAAAACCCCTAAAAAACTCTATTAGCGATCAAAGAAAAGGTCTATCAGTGATATACGATTTTTTATGAACTATTCTTTGTCGCCACTTCACCAAATTCTTCCAATGTTTGAAAGTATCCATCGATAGATGAATCTCAATTGTTGATTGCCAAGTCAAATGTAATTTGGACCATTGATTCCCCAAACTTCACCAAACTTTGCCAAACTCCAAAATATTTTGGTGACTTCAATTTTTCTCCATTGGTGAGAGATTTTATTTCTCAGTGAACTGCAAAAATGTCCCTACTTCATATAATTTTGCTAAACTACAAAAACAATCATATCTAGGATGAATCTAAGCCATCAATCTCAAAATCAAATGTTATCTCAACTGTTGATTCATCAAAATCTATGCCATGACAATTTCCCTTTTCCACCATGTCTCTGTTAACATGGACCCTATTAGTCCATGTCACGGGTATGGTCCATGTCATCATCTATATACAATTTTTCAAAAATCCTGAAAAAATATAATTTAAAAAAAAATCATAATTTTTATGAAATTTTCTTTTTCTACGAAAAATATTATTTTCTTTTCGGCCACCATGGGAGCTCTATAATTATATTCCCATTACTGAAATCGAACCTATAATTTTCAATTTGAAATCCCTTTCCAACTCACATCAATACTTCTCCCAAATTTTGTGAATTTCACTCTAAAATTCACTAGCTTTTCCCCAAATTCGATACAGACCAATGCTCTATAAGAATGATTTTTTTAAATCCATGCTGGTCTTTGGACCATACGGGTTCTATGTTAATCCAAAATATATGATACCAATCTGTAACATATGCATCCTCCAAGATGAGTCTCGTTACTAAAAAACGACCAAATATCACTCTGATACCAAATTCTAAATGCGAATAAATACCCAACATGGTATATCGGCTCATGCAGCTATTCATAGTAATAATGATAAATTGAATATAATTAATTTCAACATGCATAGCAGAAATTACACACACACACACACACACAACAACAACAACAACAACAAAATTCAATATAAACAATACATAGATTCAAATGCAACATTTACACCTGTCATGTCAGTAAAGAACACAAAACTTAGAGTGAATTGCATGACCATAAAATCAAAATTTAACGTAATTAAACATGGTGAATATGGGTACTTATCTTATTAATAAACAAGAAACCTACTATAGAGGACAAGCGTTCCACCCAACCATAGACTTGTTGCTCTAGTTCTCAACAACAGGTCACCCTCAAGTTATGACTATGAATCCATAATAGACGATGGTTCCTAAAGTTGGCTACTATCCCCTCTTAACAAGTTAATTCCTACAACCATTCCAATCCTCCATCTCTCTTTCCCTTCAACCCACACAACCCAAGGAATGGGATCCCCTTCTTTTCCTTGTAGTCCCTCAATCTATCCCACTTCCCTCTGGGGATCTGGCATGGGTTGGACATGAAATATCTTTGTTGGGGACTCTGGGAATCTATGGTTTCAATAGGAATTCTCACAACAACAAATTTCTTTCCCCCTTTGACACTTTCTACACAAAATCTTTCTCATAGACCTACAACATATTTCTACATGAAATTATAGCTCCAACTAGTTGTTATGTATGCCCACTATGGCTGCTTTCAAGCTTCGACACCCTGAAACTCTCTTGTCATCCAAAAATGTGCATGTAAACATTCCTCTCTTTTCTCATACGAAGTTCCTTTTCTCCCATGCATGTTAACTCTCCCAGTTCCCAAGGTTGATTGTACTTAGGTCCATTCTCTCCATAACTCTTTTGAGGTGACTTCACAGACCAACCTTCTTACTTGTACTAAATGATTAGGGCTTGGAAGCACACAAAAGGAAATAGGAGGTTCATAGTAAAATAATTTATAAATATGGTTTGGGTTTAATTGGCATGTGTAATCCCTCCCGTTGGACCCCCTCTCTCTTGTCGAAACTAATCCCCCAAGTCTTCATTTGTGTATGTCTATAATCAATGATACATTTTATTTATTATGTTTGATATGCAAAGTTTACATATTACATCACTAAACTGGGGATTAAAAATGGGGATGTCACAAAGTCATTCGATTTTGATACAACATCAAATTATCCTTAAGGTACAAATAATCTTATCATGGATTGTTAGGAATTTATCCACCTCCTAAACCATAAAGAGGCTTGGTAAGTATGATATCACTAATGGGGACAGTTGTCCATAGACTACCTTAAAGGGGGTTATTTTAATATCACCATGATAGGTAGTATCGTACCTCTATTTAACTAGGGGTAACTTCTAACCCATTGGGGTTTTCTAGAATAAAGAAAAACTTTGTAAATAAGTTTTAAACATCCGTTCACTACTTTCATCTAGTTATGTATTTGGGGGTGATATGTTGTGTTGAAATTCAATTGGGTACCTTGAAGATAAAACAAATCCTAATTATTTTTTTAGGGAAGGTGTGGTCACAATCGAACACAATGGATTTAGGCATGCCATGCACTTTAAAAATATTGTCCATGAATACTTGTGCTACTATGGGGCCTTGAATGGGTGTCATAAGACACATAAATGATAATATCAATAAATGTGATCAATAACTACCATGATCATTGACTGGTTGCCTAATTTTTGTAACCCCACAATGAAATCCATAGAAATGTCAATTCACATGGTGAGTAGAATGGGTAAGGGTTGTAATGCTCATGGAGGCTTCATTGTTTCCCCCTTTTATTGTTGGCAATTTTCACATTTTTCCAAAAAGGTGCATATGTCCTTATTAATGCCTTCCTAAAACAAAAACTTCTTAAATGAATTTCATATGTTTTCTAAAACCTCGGATGAGATACTATGGGAGAGGAGTGCAATTCAATTAACACTCTAAATTTAAATGTGGAATCCCATAACAAAAATATACACCCTCTATAGTGGATCTCATCAATATTCCAAGTGTATATCAAGTGTGTTTGTGGGTCAACCTCTAATTATTGGATCATGTGCATGATATTGGCATCCACTAAGCATTTGTGGTGTACTACCTATAGCTAGTTGGTCACTAGGAAAGATAATGAAAATAGGGAACCTTTCTCATCACTTCCTAGATAGAGCATTAGGCAACACATTCTTGTATCTCTTCTTCTAAATTATATCATAGCCGTGGCCTAACATTTTTGTGAACTATTTTTGTTGCTTTGGGGAGGAAAGCCTTTATTCCAAGAAAAATTTCAAACTACGATTTTATTTTTTTATCTAGAAATGACGCCCCATCAAATAAGAATGTCACATGTCAACTACATGAAGAATAGACGAAGCTTCCTTCTCATAGATGGGTTTTCCAGAGTTATTATCACATAATTTATGATTGGTGAAGGCTAGTGGGCATCCCTCTTGCATTAAGTCCCAATAAATGAGAGAGTGAAATGATTTTCTTGCATTAAAGTTTTGTTGTGAATTGATTCCTTTACATTTTTGTTGTGAATTGATTCCTTTGCATTAAATCTTCAATTGTGAATTAAGAGTTATGCATTGTTTTTTCTTTAACAAAAAAAATTCCCTTTATGAGTAGGAAGAGGAGATGGAAAGCATGTGTGACAACAAAAAAAAATGAAAGTGGAAGGAAAAAAATAAGACTAAAATTCATTTTCTCCCTATCAAATATATGTGGAAGGGCATTATTTAAGATGGAGAGTTAATGTGGAAGGGCATTATTTAAGATGGAGAGTTAATGAGGTTCTAGTAGAGTAGGTACAAGTCATGAGAAGGAGGTACCACCATGTTAATGAGCTATTCATTGTAAGTGTACATGTCATGAGAAAGAAGTATCTGTCATTTAATATCATAGCAATATGCCATTTATGACAATTCATATGTCCTTTAATACCATAGTAATATGCCATTTATCATCATTCATAGCATTAAACCACTCACTCTCGTTGGCATAGGAAAAAAAATAATATTATATGTAACAAGTCATTTCACATGTGTCGATTGGATAATACATAATTTGTTTTTCATATATTTATTTTTTTTTATTTTTCAACATCTAATATTGAAAAATAGGAAAAATGTAAATTTTAAACTACTATACAAGATTAAATAATTTTGACTTTCAACTGATTACCATAAGCACCCCAAGGTAATAGGGCGGTTAGCCAACCTCGAGTTAGTCTCCATCTAATCATTCCTTTAAAATTTTTTCGGTACCTTTGTCGCACCTTAACCTTTCTTAGTGTCATCAACTCAGGGAAAGAGCCTATAATAAATGATGATATTAAATGTAAAAAGTTACTTTATGACATTACATGTAAATGGAGATTAATATGATTAACTGATGAATTAAAAAAAAACAAGAAAACTCTGCTTGGGAAGATTGAAGAAGATGGATGGTATTAAATGTAAGAGGTTACTCCATGTACATTACATGGCGATTGAATTAAAAAAAAAATTACTCTGCTAAGGAAGATTAGATAAGGATGCGCTTTGAAGTGAAAATATTGGATATGGATGACATGGTCGTTTAAAGAAAGGGACTAATTAGCTAACTTGCTGACGAACTAATTGATGTGTAAAGTCCAAATAATAAATAACACGCAGAAATATATATTTCATTAAATAGGGAAAGATTCCATTATCTATCAATCTCGTTTCTTATAAAAAAATTAAATCGTTGATTTTAAAGATTTTGAATTTTTTTAATAGATCTCAAGGTGAAGATGATTGTCGGGTTTGCCTTATTTAATGAACTTTAGAATTTGTGTATATCACGAAAGCTGATTGTTTTTAACAAATTAAAAAAATAAAAATGAAAAATGAAAAAGTTGACTTTCTTTAATAATTTTGTTTATTTCATAATTTTGTTTATTTCATAGAAGTATAATTATGTCGAAGAAATATAATTTTCTGAGATAATTTAATTTTAATTTCTGTTTCAATTTTTTTTTATAAGAATACAATTATATTTAATGATCCAAAATGTTAGGGATTTTAATTTTAATTTAAATAATTATTTTTTCACTTTTTATAATTATATTTCAATTTATAAGAATAAACTAAATACAAATTTTATTAAAAAAAATTGTAAATAAAAATATTACATTTTAATTGTTTACAATGTTAATAACCTACCATTAAATAAATAAATTGTAAGTTTAATAAAAATGAAAATTGTCATACTTTGTAATTTCAAATATTATTTTTGATGGGTTAAAAATATTTTCTAGGAATTTTAAAATATTAAAAATCACAATCGAAAGCTTCTAGTATAATGGTAGTTTTTTTGGATAACACTCATATACGACATGATTTATTTTGTGCATTCATGGGATGGTGTAAGACTACATCTTGGATTCATATCTCTAGCATATCACAAAGTATGTTGAACCATAGGAGTCAATACTCTTTAACCCCCTAATTAGCAATTCCTATCTCTAGCATATCATAAAGTATGTTGAATCATAGGAGTAATACTCTTTAACCCCCTAATTAGAAAATTTGATAAGTTAATTGTAGATCTCATCGGGAAAGAAGAAATTATAGCAGACCTTAAGGCCTTTGTTAAAGGGAAAGAATCCTATCAAAAGTTCTAGGGAAAATTTTACTAGGGAAAATTTTAGGGGTTAAATTTCACCCATGGGTTAGATTTCCATGTGTTTCCCAAAGAAAAGATTCACCGATTTCCATTTTGACTAAAAATGATTCACCCAAATTCTATAGGATAAAATTATTTAACCTCAAAAATCGTCGAAATTTTATGGAAACTATATAAAATCTTTATAAATTTGAATTTTTTACGAAACTATCACCAAACATTTTAAGCTTTGGATATTAAGGACTAGTAAGATTCACCAAGATTTCTACACTTTAAGATATGTTTCCATCCTTAAAATTATCCCTGATCAAAAGAATCTAAAATCCTAGAAGAAAGCCTACTTGCTTTATGAACCTTTAAAAAAATAAAAATCTAGCATGAGTGTATCCATAGTTGATTATTAAGCTAATATGTCCATGAGTTGGGGCTTTGTGAGATCCATATAAATAATGTAGTGTCCCTACCCAACATTCCTAACCACCGTACATGTATCCACTAAACAAGGCATGGAAATTTCACATGTCAAGAGACCATTTCTCCATAATTCCAATAGAGAAGGTCTCTTGTTGAGGCCTATAATTAATTAAATGCATTCATAGTGCAAAATAATACAAATGAAATGGAATATACATGCATGGATGAACACATTTCATAGAAACCAAATGCCCATGATGAATTAAACTATATATATATATATATATATCCAAGGCAATAAATAATATTCAATAATATATTTATAAAAAAGATATACACTTATACTTTAACATAAGATAGTCCAAGAAACTGGATTTGTATGAGTAATTTTCAACTTGAGTGTAGGCATCTAGTGCAACTACCACCCCTAAGATAGGATATTTGATCCAGAATCGGGTCCAAGAGCCTGACAAGGCTAAAAAAGGCTCAAAAATGAAAGTGCTCAAAATTCAATGAAACCAATGCCATTGTGTCCATCTCATTCTCCCGATTCCGTCCATATATTTACTTTCTCAAAACAGACTCCGTATGTGAAAAATATCGCACGACATTTAGATTCTTCTATGGCAAAAGTCAATGGTCAACTCGCAAATGAATAAGTGCCACCTGGCCCAGGCATGGGCAGCCACATGGCACTTCACTACTAGTTGGCATGTAAAAATTATGTAGGGGTCAATGGGATTCGAACCTCTAACCCATGGCTAACTCCAAGTCTTTGATAAAGCCCTATTACCAACCTACCAAAGCTAAATTGATGAAAAAAACCCACTTTTATATAGTTTTGGGTTAAAATGTCTAAAGGAGGGCGCAAGGGGGCTAGGGATAAGCCCCAGCAAAAGGTTTCATGGCAAGTGAGCGCCCAAGGGCTAGTGCTGGGCGTGCCCAAGGGGCAGTTTAGCCCAAAACACATAAAAGGCGCCCCAAAACCAGGACCTGTAGTTAAGGGGGTTGGCACTTAAGCACTGGACGCACCAACACTTGGCCATGTGGCCCCATACGACCTAGAAAAGGGGGTGCACACCCTGTTAGAGGGGGATACTTTGTAATTTGGGAAAAATGTGGTTTTTTAACATTACAGAGTGGGTTTTTCACTGACATTATGCCCAGAAAATGGATTTTTTCGGGATTTTGGCCCATTTTTGGGAGATATTGGGCTCTTTTTTAGGCCAGATTTTGGGAGGAAGTTGGGGATGGATAACCAACTTCAGATCTATATAAACTAGGCCTATTTGAGGCCATGAAGGACACTCATATCAGAGTTATGCTGAAGCAAATCCAAGCCAAAGCCATTTTTATGCAGGGAAGTTGTTGAGGAGCAGACGCTTGCAGACCATTTCTGGGAGCTACACTCAGTCTTTTTCAATGCCATCAATTGTGTTGGATTTATGAGGTCAAGAAGAAAACAGTGAGACTAGTATGAGATCCATTTGATGTACTTTTTTTGTACTATACAAGCATTGAATAATTAATAAAGAAGCCTCTCCCACTGAGACAAAGGCCCAGAGACGTAGGCAATTTTGTGTCGAACTCTGTTATCAATTCTCTTTTGATGGTTTGTTGTTCTTATTTATTCAATTAAGATCTGTATATTGTATTTTGGCTGCTATGTTTCCTCATTAAATTCATCCTCTTTCATTCATCTTCTTAAATGGTTAATTAACACATGCAATTAATAACTCAACCACGGTCATTAAAAGATCCTTTCTCGGATCAAGTGGTATTAGAGCTAGTTGACGTTTGGATTTGAGTTTTTCATGTTAACCAGGGAAAATCTACAGCGTGGTGAAGGCGATATTGTTGCAGAGAATCCATTAACTGGATTGAGAAAGAAAGATTCTCACAACAAGAAGATGGTATCGGAAGAAGAGCTTTCTTAGGATAAGAAACAGTTCTAGAAAACTTTCCTTGCTATGTCGGA
>JASDQU010506520.1:0-14234 GCA_032191745.1 Picea mariana
CTACTTGTACAAGGGCATATGGTTCCTTGTGATATGTGGGATAGTCCAATATTTCTTAATGAAATAGTTTGGAATGGTAACACATAAGTATTCTAGATTTCATTATAACTACTTCCATGCCATACTAATTGGCATGAGTCTTGATCTTGAATGACTTCTACAAATAGGGCATGGGAAACAATGGTCCCTAGCTTATTTTATCCTTCAAATAATAAAAAAAACTATCTTTTGGTTTTCCCTAATGAAAACTATTCCCTTTCATTGTTGCAACATGAAGTGGTGCATAGTCTTGAAAAATATGCAATGAACTTCCACAAATATTGTGTTACTACCATGAAACTTATTTCATATGTCATGCTTGTATGATTTGACCACTTACTGATGGCTTTGATATTTGTTGTATCTATCTTAATTTCTCCTCCATGGATCAATTTTGCAGGGTAAACCAAGTACTACTTTCCAAACTCATACTTCATCAAAATAGCCAATTAATGTTGTTGTTTGAGTGTATTTGATTCCAATGACATGTGATATAATATCTTCCTATGTAGTGATAAATATCACTATGCTATCCAAATATGTGTTACAAAATAATGTATAAATGGCTGCAACACATCATTTATCAAATGCATAAAAGTTGCAGGAACATTATATAATCCAAAAGACATAACCAATCATTCATACAAACTTAATTTTAGGTCTATATTTGTGAAATATTGGGGCTATAGAATCAAATCAAACAAGTCTTCAATAATTTCTAGTCAATAATGATTCTTGATGGTTATTTTGTTCAAGGCTCAATGGTTGTTGATGACATTATCTAGCTTCAATCCTTCTTAGGGACTATGATATTTGGTGACCCACAAGGTGATGTACTAGGTATTATGACTCCTTATTCAATGAGTTGTATAAATTTATTCTTTACTTTGTTTGATTTTGTCAAAAGTTGGTGATATAATCCAATGTTGGGAATGGAGATTCCAAAAATAATTGAATATCATGATGAGAATCCTTCTTAAGTGGCATTCCATTAGATTTTAAAACACTTGAACCTTATAGGAAATAAGAAATTGTACCATGCATCCTTACATGGATCCTCTAATCTCGATATTTCCTTCTCTACACTTTTTATCATCCATTAGAAATAATAAGACAAAGCACTTTTTTTCACTAACAAACCCCCTATCTTAGCGTGCATTTATCAATGATATTTTAGATCCACTTTTATGTACATTTGTAGAAATAACATTCCCATCCTTACCAAGAAATATTGGTTGTCCCTTTTCCTAAATACAACATATTTTATATATATTAGGCACACATGAGATTTCCCAAAATGACCTTGCATTCATCCATCCAAGTCAAAGTTTTCATTAATGTAAAATTTAAACTTGCACTATTGAGTGACTCTCATTTCCATATCTTGACTCACCCATTCCAATGGGTATAGATTATGATATCACACACTTATAACCCAAACTTCTCAACTAATTGGACAAAAATTAGATTTGACAAAGATCTAGGATCAAAGAAACAATCCAACTTTGTCTACCTCAAATAGATAGTAACATGAACAGTTCACTCATCTCTTTATTCCTTTTTATTGAGACTAATTAAAGTTGCTTCTTTCTAAACAAAGTTGTAAGTCACTTTACCTTTAATGTCTAAATTGTTTTCAATCCATTGTTCAACACACATAGTAAGAAAATCCTTATTCTTGTATTGTTGATGTTTGGACCATTTAGAATGTAAATTTGGGGTGTAATATCCATCAATTTTCCCCTATGTGGCCATAAAAATCACAGTGTTTACAATGTTCATTAGGGGCCTCACTCTCTTCTCAAACTACAACTATATTCTTGCGTTTTCTTTGCCCCTTCTTTCCACCTCTCTTACTTTCTTCCTACTTTATCTACTTTGACACATAAGGTTACCCCTTCTTTAGACTTCCCTCAATTTACCACGCTTACACATAGGAATAATTGATGGACTCGGTTTTGAAAATCATAAACTATCTTTGGATACATGTGAGTTGTCCTCCCACGTATTTAAGGAACACATCAAGATGATTGGGAGAAATTCCCAGCTAAATAGCTTATTTTGAAAACTTAGTTCTATACTCTTTCATGGTGTACCCTAGCTTTTGTCAATGAAAATGACACTAAATTTTCTCTTCCTCATAACCAATAGGATACAACTATTATTTAATGAGAATATTGATTTTTTTCCATAGACTAGTCACAGGTGGTTCTTGTTCGAGTCTCCTAACAATGATATAGTTTTTTTACCATGTTAAAGAATGGCCTTTGAACTTCAAATGGGATAAAGATATTTTTTCGTCTTGACCAATTTCATGCACAATAAAACAAACCTCAAGTTGTTGTAACCATTGATTCAAATTAAGGACATCAATCTCACATGCATATGATTTTATCTCAATTTTTCATTGACTCTAAATGATGCTTGGACTTGGATAGTGCTTCCCTTGTCCTTCCTTGGATTCTCCTCTTGTTTTTATTTTTCTTCTCTATAAATTGAGATTGATTTCCGAGGTAGATTTCCCTTTTTCTTCTTCACCATTAAAGTGGCTAAGGTGGTGACACTTAGGCTTACCT
This sequence comes from Picea mariana, assembly GCA_032191745.1. Lineage (NCBI taxonomy): Eukaryota > Viridiplantae > Streptophyta > Pinopsida > Pinales > Pinaceae > Picea > Picea mariana. The sequence goes on from JASDQU010506520.1 coordinate 2,616, forward strand.
CTATCATGTTAATTATCATTTGTAACAAATTCAAAGAAATTTGAGTAATTTAAGATTCAAGATTTGGTATTTTGGCCTTTCACTCATTACCTTCTTGGTTATCTCCCATTTCAATTTTTTGATATGGGTTTCTTCTTCTTGTACAACCCTCAAGATCCTCCAAATCCAGTTCTCCACCTTATTGTAGTTTACTTAGTTTTTTAACATTCGAATGTGATATCCATAATAGAGTTCAATAATAACTTCTCTAATCCCAATATGATTTGTGATTGAGAAACCTATGGATGTTTTGATTCACCAATTCATATCCTCCATATTGTTTTCTTATATTTGTTGGATTACTGAGAGGGGTGTGAATCAGTAATGAGCAATTTACACCACTTATTAATTCTTTTAACCACAATGTAAATTCCTTTAACTTATCCAATCATGTTAATCTAATTATAATAAATATATTACTGTATCAATAACATTAACATTAATTAGTGCATCATAAAATAATAATCAACGCATCCACACAATACACAATACACCAGTATTTTACGTGGAAAACCAATGAGAGAGAAAACCATGAAATTATTTTCTTACATGTCTTTAATAATTACATTCAAGGAAGCACCAACTTCCAATTCTCCAGCTCCAATTGCAAGGAGGCTCTGAACCCCTAGTTTCTCAGGCTACAACCTGAAGGAAGCTCCAACTCCCCAATTCTTTGTCTACAACCAGAAGGAGGATACAACCCCCTATGTTCTCTGACTACAACCAGAAGGTGGCTATAGCCACCTAGTTTTCAAGCTCCAACCTGAAGGAAGCTCCAACTCCCTCATTCTCCAAAACCAACCAGAAGGAGGCTACAACCCCCTTTCCTTTCCCCATCCAATCTCCCTAAAATATAAGTGTCAAATGATGAAACCATCGCCACACTGTAATTGTGAGACATACCACTGTAAACCTATACCAAACTCTACCAAAAACCTTTACCAATAACCTGTAATTAATCATATACCAGAAGTCATCCTGTACCAAGAAATACCAACATGTATGCAATCTGACAATTCTAAAAATCGCATATGTACACGCCCTGTCTATACTGCAGCCTGCATATGTATGAGGCCTGTCTATACTACAACCTACATACACCTTCTGAAAACTAGTTTTTTCACCTTTTTTGAAACTTCAACCACTTTTATTCCTCTATCACATCAACCTGCAACCTATCACCGTGTCTTATATGTAGTTGTTCCCTGTGCATACATCATATTATGTATCCCTCAACCAAGTGCATCTATGTCTCTCTAGTCATATTCCATACATATGTGTATAATCATGAACAAGTGTAATGACCATCACATGGACTAGACATCAAACCCTCATTGATATGCAACCTCAAACCACACCAACAACTTCACCAACACATCAAAACCACTTCACAACCAAAACCTTCAACCATGTACCATGGAATACAGGTAATTCTTCAACACTTAAACCAACAAGGTGTACCAATGAATAATACCAAGCATACCAGTGTTGTATTTCTGTAGATCTAGCCGATACCCTAAGTACCATGCAACCAACAATATTTCTAGGTAAAAATCTCAACCTCCCATAACCATATCTCAAGTATACAACAATATCCAACTACTTATAAAAATATGACATACCTTTTGAATCTGTATATAGATATGTTGTACTTGATCACTATAGACCTTCCTGGGAGCTTGCTTTCAGATTCTGAGAACTTGCCACCCTTAGAAACTCAAGATTTCATGGATTTTCCCATATGTATGCACCCTTTTATACTACTAGCCCATGTATGTACACTCCCTTTTCCACTGCATCCCCCGTACACCTGAAAAACTAGGGTTTTTTAAATATTTATGCAATTATGAAACTTTCACTGTCAACCCTTCGTGCTACCTCAGACTTGCGTAACTTTAGATGTATCAATGAGTACCTGCAATAAGCCTTACAGAATAAAATATATTCAATGTGCTCAATATGTTATAATAAGATAACCTTTCTCTCTTATTTATACTACCATGTAGCTTCCTCAAGGGGTTACCTTCTAACCAACTTAACCCAACTTCCTTATTTTAGGGCTAACCCACTTCTAACCACTTGTACACTTATAACCATTTTATCATAAATAGTAAACTCTCCACTTGTAGTTGCAACTAATTTATTTTTAATTATTTTCTTATTGCAACAACTTAACCCATGATTAACTCCTAGTTTCACCCACTTGACTAATCAACTTCTTCTAGGAGCTTCTAGAATAATTTGACTTCTTTGACCTTCTAGACAACTCATGAGGGTTCTCCAACTTTACAGGACCATAAATCTCTAACCATGAGGAGTTATGTGACGTTCCACATATCACCAGAAATTGAATGACAAGTCTTATCCATCTAGAATAGTCTTACATGTATATTCACTAATCTTCACACCTTTATGCCTCAAACAAACTAAGGTCCCTTACCCATACCTTTGTTCTATCATAAATCACTATCGAACTTCTCCAAGGGTTGAAATCAATCACTAAGGGTTGACATCAATCTAAAATATCACAATATCACTCTCCAAAGGTTGAAATCAATGACAACCAACAATCCAAACCAACTATCCATCAACCTAAACCAATTGTCCAAAAATCTCACCCTTTGGCATTGATGGCAACACCAACATTAATGGCAACACTTAGTCATGGAAACAATGTCATATCTCCTCATCAATGTTTTTGTCTCTCCCCATTTGACATCAATGGAAAAGGGTATCTCTCATTGGAGCTGCTCCCCATTATTGACCTCTCCTTGGGGATGCTCCCCCTGTCTTCAATCCTTTGATTACTCTCTCTCCCCCTTTGACAAAGGATTAACTCCCTTTGTCTATCTAACACTATACCTACTCTAACTAATCATGGTTAAAATAATAGCTCCCCCTGTGAGTGTGTCTCCCTATCTGTATGCTCTTTTTGAATCTCTCTCTCTCTCTCTCTCTGATGACTTATATGCATGTTTCTGTGTAGATCAATGTAGGTATTCATGCACCCACTTTATTTTCGAGTTATTGTCCATTGGTGCTTCCTTGAGTAATCAACTAACATATATGAAAATAATTAAAAAATAATGAGCATTCAAATATTCCTATATCATTATCATCCATTATGATAATGTTCCTTTATCTCTAAACCACTTTCTGAACAAACATGTGAACCCAATCTCTGAATCCATGCTCTCATCCACTATCATATATCCGTTCAAAGCTACTAATCCATCTATTTCCATACTATCCAAAAATATGCTACTCAATTGTTCACAATGCTAACCCATATGTCTCAGCTACTGCATTGACTCCCCATGTCTGATATTCATATTCCTTGGGAGTCTCCAAGCCAAGTGGCTTAGAACCATACCTTCTCTGATGCAGTGTAATATTCCTCTTCATTTGTGAATACATATTCCCTTTCATCCTCTTCCTGAATTTTGTCATCATTCTGAGTGTGGACATCTTCTTCATCATCTACTTGAGTTTTGACACTTTCTTGTTTGCATGTAAATTCATCATGATCTTGTGCTACTGTAAATCCTGAAAGTACGATTCCTTGGAATTATTTTTCATTTACTTGCTCTTCTTATTTTTAAATTCTTCTCCAATACTTCTTGTGTCTCTCATCAATATTTTCTTTCATGGGAGGCCTTATCACACTTCTGCAATTTTGAGTTGTGTGTCCATAGTTGTGAAATTTGTAGCATTCAATATTTTTTGGGGCCACATAAGCATTTCTTGCATGATTATTTCTTTCATAAACCCTACAATCTGTAACCTTATGTCCAAAGTTAGTACAATAAAAGAAATGACCATAAAATAGATTTACATACTTGTGGGTGAATGATTTTCCTTGTAGTGTAGTCTTTATATAATTCTTCTTAGGATGATTAGGATCTTCTATTTGGTAGTAATGATTGAAGCTTCCTTGCTACTTGAATGTAGAAGGTCTTCTATATTCATTTCTTTTTTATTCTTGTTGACCATGATTCTTTCCTTTTAGAACTTCTACATAAATCTTTTGTTATGTTTCCTTTGTCATGGAGCTTGAACGTTTCTTAGTTTGCATTTGGTTGTATCCTAGTCCAGACCTGTCATAGTATGGATTTTGATTGTTGATGATCTTATTCAATGTATTGGTGCTATCTTGTTGCATGTTATTCTTTTGAAGGTGTTTTCTTAAAGTGATTGCTTCTGCTTCCAACCTTTCAATAATATTCTCCTTCTCTGCTAGCTGAATTTTGAGTGTGTCTTTAATATTTCTATCCTCTTCTACTTGAACTTTCAGCTTTTTAATTATCTACATGACTTACAATCCTGAGATTCTGAGATCCTGGGATTCTTTTTCTTTTATTTATTTATTGAGTGACTTTTTTCTTTCTTTCTTTCGTTTCTTAGATCTTCTAAGGGACTGATTAATTATGCTCTGAGATCGAATTTTCCTTCTTCTTCTGAACTATCATAGTTTCTTTTTTTATTTTCCCTTGCCATGAATAATACCTTTCTTGACTCATTGTCAGTTTCGTCATCTTCACCAGATGAAGAATTGTCTTTTCTTGAGTATAGATTTTTCTTGAAGGATTTGTTTTTGTTTTTCCAGATTCCCTTTTGATATCTCTTTTCTTTATTGGGATCTTCCTATTCATCACTATATGAATGTCTAGCATGAGGACACTGATTCGCAAAATGACCAATTATACCACAATTAAATCATTTCAACGAAAGCTTACCTCTATATTTACTTGTTACCTTTTTCAACTTTCTTACAAAGTTTTCCATTTCTTCATCTTCTTCTAAATCATCATTGCATCTACTTTCTAACTTTGGATTTTTCTTGCTAACTGATTTTAATTGTTGCTTGTTACTTTTCTTTGTCTTCTTAGATGCCTTGAATGCAACTTCCTTTGTAACCTCATTTTCTTGTTCTTATTGAAATATGGTAACTATGAAGAATATTATACACAAGAACGAATGTTGAATATTATTTTTATATTATATTTATTAATTAGACCCTATTGTGCCTTTGTAAATTTTGTCCCATTTGTGCCTTAATAGTTAAATTGAAATTAAGAGGATAAAGTGATAGGTCAGCCCAGACCTAATTATAGGATGGCCATACCACTATTTATAAGAGAGGCCAATGCCTCATTTGGACAGACACATACCTAGCTCTGCAGTGCACAAGTCTTGGAGGATAATCGATTGCAACTGGGGGTGACATCAAGGAGGGTTTTTGGTCTATCTCTTGGTATTTATTAGTTAAGTGGTGTGCTACTCTTCCTAGTGGAGTAGAGGAGGATATTTTGTTCATTCTTTGGTCTATCTATATTAAGGAAGGTTTTGTTGGGTTTTCTTCCCCATGAGGTTTCTTAGGATAAAATGTTGTGTACCTTTTGATTGTGTTTCTTTCAATGATCCTTCTATCTTGTCGATGTATTAAATGCTCATGTACTTTGGATATAACTTAATAAAAAAATTAAAAATTAACATGGTATCAAAGTTAGATTGAATAAGCGAATTGTTAATGGGTATTTAAATCTCTTGGTTGTCGGGACAAGAAAATTAGGAATTTTTACAGAGAAATAATTTTGTACAAAGGATAGAAATGGGAGATGCGCCTAACCCTAACACATCTTTTGATATCTTGGAAAAAGTCTTCCAGTGGTCAAATCTTCTGAAAAGTCAAAATTAGGGTTTAATTATTACTAGAAAACCAGAAAATTTGAAATTACCAGTCTAGATTTGCGAAGGTCAAGTTTCATAGGTCAAATCTTGGAATTCTCATAAACAACCAAATCTAGTCAACTCACCTCAGCCCAATGCATATTCTGTTAAGGTCTGTTTCATGTTTTGAGCACTTTCAATTTTGGTCAAAATGCCTTCAAGCACTAAGCTTGATGAAAAGTTAGAAGGTGTGGAAACTTTCCATGCCTGGAAATATAGAATTGGTCTCATTCTTGAAGAGAATGATCTTGTGCAATTTATAAAGAATAATGTTCCAAAGCCAAAAGGAAATCAAGCCAAAGAGAAGTACAAGAAGGACACGATTAGGGAAAAGAGAATAATTGTAGATTCCATCAAAGACCACCCGATCCCAGAAGGAAAAGAGAATAATTGTAGATTCCATGTTTGATGCCCTATATAAGATGTATGAAGGAAGAAATATTAATAGAAAGATGAACTTGAGAACCCAACTCAAGAATGCTAAAATGCAAAAAGGAGAAATAGTTCAAGATTATTTTTCTAGGGTTTCTTAGTTTAAGGAACAATGAGAAGAAATTGGAGACATGATAGATGAAGATGATATCACGATGGCTGATCTCAATGGTATCACAAGATCTTGAGATGATTTTATCCAAAAAATATGTGCCAGAAAAGAAAAACTTCAATTTGATATTTTATGGGAAGAGTGTGTTCGGGAAGAAGCAAGAGTTGCAAACATAGAATCCATTCTAAGAGAAGATGAATATCGAGCTCTATCTGTTCATGCCAAGAAAGGAAGGGGAAAGAGAGAGAATCAATTTCACAAAGAGACTCACTCTCATAAGGTGCCTCACTCTCCTAATATATTTCAGAAGTACCAGAAAGGACAAAGGAGGAAAAGGGATTTCTCCTCCTGCAAGTGTTATCATTGTGAAAGGATGTGACACATTGCTAAAAATTGTCCTCTCAATATAAAAGAACACAAGATGAAGAATAAAAAAAATACATCATGCCCATGTAGCCGAAGATGATGAGCCACCCAAGAAGTCATTTAGAGAAGAAATAGAAGAATATGATTTGTTTTTAGCTCTCTATGGGACTAAGACACCTGGAAATGATACTTGGCTCATAGATAGTGGTGCTTCCAAGAACATGATAGGTAATCATAATAATCTCTCTAGTCTTGAAGAGAATAACTCCCCCCATAAAGTATCACTTGGATATGACTATCAGTACCCAATCAAAGGAATAGGAGAAGCCACCTACAAGCTTGATCTAGGAACTCCATTAAGGATGAAGGATGTACTTTATGTACTAGGTTTGAAGAAATATTTAATTTCTATTTCTGCTTTAGACAAGAAAGGCTTCCAAGTTGCATTTATAGATGGTAAAGTTATTATGTGGTCTAAAGGAAAAACTATAGAAGATGCAGTTGTCATTGGAATAGAAGAAGGTGACTTGTACAAATTAAATGGCCACTCAGATGCAGCTTTAACACATAGTACTGTAAGTCCATGTGAACTTTGGCATAGAAGGATTTCTCACATTAAATACAAAGTCCTACCCTAAGTGAGAAAGGTAGTCTCATGTTTACCAGAATTAAAGGTTGATCATGAAGGTGTATGTAAAGAATGTGCACAAGGATATATCACAAATAATCCTTTTCCGAAAAGTGACAGCCAAGCGGATGGAATAAGGGATATTTTTCATTTAGATGTATGTGGTCCAATGAAATCAACTTCATTAAGAGGGTATGTATACTATGCCACATTTATTGATTATTAATCTCATAAGACTCAGGGTTTATTTATTAAATTTAAAAGATGGAGTGTTTGAAAAATTCAAAGAGTTCAAATCTTTAGTAGAAAACCTCTTCGAGAAGAACATTAAGATACTTAGTTCAGATAATGGAGGAGATTAAACTTAAAAATAATTCAAATACTTTTGTATATATGATTTAATTAAGAGGGATATCACCACTCTTTACAACCCACAACAGAATGGTGTAGCAGAAAGAAACAATTGAACAATCATGGAAGCAGTGAAAGCCATGATACATGATCAAGATCTTCCAATGCACTTATGGGATGAAGCAACTAGAACAACAGTATATGTCCATAACAAAATATCCCATAGTTCACTTGGATTAAACACTCTCGAAGAGATGTTCACCAGAAAGAAGCCAGCAGTCAGCCATCTCAAAATATTCGGTTGTCCAGTCTATTTATATATTTTGAAAGAGAAGAGAACCAAGATAGATCCTTCCAGAAAGAAAGGAGTATTTGTTGGATAATATGAGGTCTCTAAGGCCTTCATAATATACATCCTAGGTTACCTTCAGATTGAGATCAATCGATATGTTATCTTTGATGAAGATACAACTTTTAGCAGATTGAAGAAATGTCAATTAGAAGAATTCTATGAAGAAGAACCCATAGTTCCCAGAGTTGTAGAACCTAACAAGGAAGTTGCAAATAATCATGATGATGTTATAACGGAGGATAATGATATGGTGGAACCTTAGGAACCACATTGTGAGATAATCTCTCACAAGAGGAAACCAACTTGGGCACGTGAGATCATCAAGATGCATAGAAGTATGGTGCGTCCAAAGGAACCATGAGACAAAGATAAATCCTAAGACATACTCCAGTTATGTGGCTTTGATGTGCAATATCGTTAATAAGGAACCTACTTGATTTGAAGAAGATGATCAAAACAAGGAATGGATGGATGTCATGACTAAAGAATACCAATCTATTATGAAGAATGATGTGTGGGAAGTGGTTCCCAAACTGGAAAACAAATATGTAGTATCTTCTAAATGGATATTCAAAATAAAACATGTGGCATATGGAAGTACTGAGAAATGAAAAGAAATATTTGTGCCTCATGGATTTTCCTAGAAAGAAGGCATTGATTATGAAGAAACATTCGGTCTAGTAGAAAAATACACATCTATCAGAACCATCATGACACTTGCAGCCAAGATGAAGTGGAAGTTACACCAAATGGATGTGAAAAAAACCTTCTTGAACGATGTTATTCAAGAAGTGTATATAGAAAAACCACTAGGTTTTTTAATTATAAGACATGAAGACTCATGTCTACAAGTTGAAGAAGGATCGGTATGGTTTGAAGCAAGCTCCAAGAGCTTGGTATGGAAGGATTGATAGTTTTCTGATGAGTTTGGGCTTTAACAAGAGTAAAGATGATCCCAACCTTTACTTCAAGATTGTGGATGATGGACGAGTTATATTGCTACTATATGTGGATGACTTATTCTTGACAGGTGAAGAAAATATCATCACAGATTGTAAAAAGAAGATTGGCATTGAATTATAAATGAAGGATCTAGGATTGATGCACTATTTCTTAGGTCTTGAAGTATGGCAGAGCCCAAAAGAGGTTTTTCTTAATAAAGGAAAGTATGATGTGGAAATTCTAAAGAGATTTGACATGATGGAATACAAAGCTATGTCCACTCCTATGGAAATGAATCTGAAGTTATTGGTTGATACTCCATCAAAAATAGTTGATGTTACTCTATACAGACATATGATTAGTTTGTTAATGTATCTGATGAATACCAGACCAGATATATGCTTTGTTGTGAACACCTTCAGTCAGTTTCTAGTGGAGACCAGACGTGTTCACCTTGTAGCTAAAAAGCATGTGATGATATACCCTAAGGGTACATTGGACTTTGGACTCTATTTTACTGGATATTGTGACTTTAGATTGTATGGATATACTGACTCATATTGGGATGGAAGTGCTTCAAACAGAAAAAACACTTCAGGATGTTGTTTCGCTTTGGGGTCAGCCATGACTTCATCGTAAAGCAGGAATCAATCCATTATTTCTCTCAGTACGACATAAGAAGAGTACATTGTAGCATGCTCCACCATTTGTGAATCCATATGGATTCAAAAGTTGTTGGCATGTCTATTTGACCTAGAGATGGATGCTATTGTGATAGTCTGTGATAACCATATTTGCATAAATATGTCAGAGTACACAATGTTCCACGATAAGACAAAGCACATTGAGATCTGTTACCACTACATTCGTGACTTGATACAGAAGGGAGTTTTGAAGCTCCGGTATGTTGTCATAAATGAGTAGGTGGTAGATGTGTTGAATAAACCTATATCTCGTCTGATGTTTGATTACTTCTAAGAAAAACTTGGTGTAATATGAAAGGACATACCTTGAAAGGGGGAGTGATGCTAATGATACTATGGTATCCTGACCACCAGCGGGGCAACTTGTTAGGATTTATATACCAGGGGATTTATCATCCCTGGACACATCTCGTAAGGTCTGAATGGATGGTATGTTAGAGTGCCTATGTATGTATATACTTTTTGTGGTCAGTAGTGTGGCAGCTCATTAGGATTTATATCCTAGGGTATTTTATTATCCTAGATAGATCCTGTAAGGTCCAAATGGATGGTCTATCGGAGTGCCCATAGTTGTTGTTGTTGTTGTTGTTGCTACTATTGATTCTCCTGTCTCATTCTTTTTCCATTGATGTTGACGTTCCATCTTCATACTAATGATGATAATGATGATGTTACTCCAAATCCATGTTGTTGATGATGATGATGCTACTCCATCTTTGTGCTGCAAATGATGATGATATTAATGATGAGAAAAACTTTTGATGATTTATGGATATGAACGACAATGTTCCTGATACTGATGATGATGTCCCCTCCTCTTGGTGATGTATTGAGTCCAGTCAGTTGTTATTAATGTTGAAAGTAGAATACCCTTCTTGTTAAGGAGGAGTGTTGAAATATTGTAAATTCGAAGATAATTCTACCTAAGAGGGAATGTTGAATAATATTATTATATTATATTTATTAATTAGGCCCTATTGTGCCTTTGTAAAATTTGTCCCTTTTGTTCCTTGACAATTAAATGCAAATTAAGAGGGTAAAGTGACAGGTGGACCAGATCTAATTATAGGTTGGCTAGACCACTATTTATAAGAGAGGCCAACGCCTCATTTGGAAATACACACACCTAGCTATGCAGTGCACAAGTCTTGGAGGAGAATCTGCTGAAACTGGGGGTGATGTCCAGGAGGGTTTAGGTCTATCTCTTGGTATTTCTTGGTTAATTGGTGCACTACTCTTCCTAGTGAAGGAGTGGAGGAGGATCTTATGTTCGGTCTTTGGTCTATTTACATTAAGGAAGTTTTTGCTGGGTTTTCTTCCCCATGAGGGTTTCCCAAGATAAAATGTTGTGTACCTTGTGATTATGTTTCTTTCAATGATCCTTGTATGTTTTTGATGTATTAAATGCTCATGTACTTTGGATATAAATTAATAAAATCATTAAAACTTAACAGTTATGTCCTCATCTCATAAGCTGTGAGTATCTCATGTAGCTCGTTCATAGTCATTGTACCTAGATCCACTCTTTCTTCTAGGACTAATATCTTTGAATCAAATCTCATTGGTAGATATCTTAATGCCTTTTTAACCATGATCGGTTCTTTTATCTCATCTCCCAAGCCTTTGATTTTGTTTACTACCTCATGGATGCATAGAAAGTAGGTTGCTATGTTTTCATCTTCATTCATCTTCAACTGTTCAAAATTTTCTCTGAAAAATTGAAGTTTGGCTTCCTTAACCTTTTCATCTCCTTCATAAATAGTATTTAGTTTGACCCACAACTCTTTGGTAGATTCACAATGCATAATTTTTGTAAATATTAATTGATCTACACCATTCTGAATAGCATTATGGGATCTTGAATTATTTTATGCGAGTTTCTTTCCATCCTTGTATGTTGGAGGAGTATCTAGTGCTTTGTATCCATCCACCACTGATTTTCAAACATCAAATCCTTGTTCTT
>JASDQU010506520.1:14284-24341 GCA_032191745.1 Picea mariana
TCCAATACTTCTTGTGTCTCTCATCAATATTTTCTTTCATGGGAGGCCTTATCACACTTCTGCAATTTCGAGTTGTGTGTCCATAGTTGTGAAATTTGTAGCATTCAATATTTTGTGGGGCCACATAAGCATTTCTTGCCTGATTATTTCTTTCATAAACCCTACAATTTGTAACCTTATGTCCAAAGTTAGTACAATAAAAGCAATGACCATAAAATAGATTTACATACTTGTGGGTGAATGGTTTTCCTTGTAGTGTAGTCTTTATGTAATTCTGCTTAGGATGATTAGGATATTCTATTTGGTAGTAATGATTGAAGCTTCCTTGCTGCTTGAATGTAGAAGGTCTTCTATATTCATTTCTTTTTTATTCTTGCTGACCATGATTCTTTCCTTTTAGAACTTCTACATAAATCTTTTGTTATGTTTCCTTTGTCATGGAGCTTGAACATTTCTTAGTCTGCATTTGGTTGTATCCTAGTCCAGACTTGTCATAGTATGGATTTTGATTGTTGATGATCTTATTCAATGTATTGGTGCTATCTTGCTGCATGTTATTCTTTTGAAGGTGTTTTCTTAAAGTGATTGCTTCTGCTTCCAACCTTTCAATAATATTCTCCTTCTCTGCTAGCTGAATTTTGAGTGTGTCTTTAACATTTCTATCCTCTTCTACTTGAAATTTCAGCTTTGTAATTATCTACATGACTTACGATCCGGGGATTCTGAGATCCTAGAATTCTTTTTCTTTTAGTTATTTATTGAGTGACTTTTTTTTTCTTTCTTTCATTTCTTAGATCTTCTAAGGGACTAATTAATTATGCTCTAAGATCGACTTTTCCTTCTTCTTCTGAACTATCATAGTTTCTTTTTTTATTTTCCCTTGCCATGAATAGTACCTTTTTTGACTCACTGTCGGTTTCATCATCTTCACCAGATGAAGAATTGTCTTTTCTTGAGTATAGATTTTTCTTGAAGGATTTGTTTTTGTTTTTCCAGATTCCCTTTTGATATCTCTTTTCTTTATTGGGATCTTCCTATTCATCACTATATGAATGTCTAGCATGAGGACACTTATTCGCAAAATGACCAATTCTACCACAATTGAATCATTTCAACAGAAGCTTACCTTTATATTTACTTGTTACCTTTTGCAACTTTCTTACAAAGTTTTCCATTTCTTCATCTTCTTCTAAATCATCATTGCAACTACATTCTAACTTTGGATTTTGCTTGCTAACTGATTTTGATTGTTGCTTGTTACTTTTCTTTGTTTTCTTAGATTCCTTGAATGCAACTTCCTTTGTAACCTCATTTTCTTGTTCTTATTGAAATATGGTAACTATGAAGAATATTATACATAAGAGGGAATGTTGAATATTATTTTTATATTATATTTATTAATTAGACCCTATTGTGCCTTTGTAAATTTTGTCCCATTTGTGCCTTAATAGTTAAATGTAAATTAAGAGGATAAAGTGATAGGTCAGCCCAGAACTAATTATAGGATGGCCATGCCACTATTTATAAGAGAGGCCAATGCCTCATTTGGACAGACACATACCTAGCTCTGCAATGCACAAGTCTTGGAGGATAATCGATTGCAACTGGGGGTGACATCAAGGAGGGTTTTTGGTCTATCTCTTGGTATTTATTAGTTAAGTGGTGTGCTACTCTTCCTAGTGGAGTAGAGGAGGATATTTTGTTCGTTATTTGGTCTATCTATATTAAGGAAGGTTTTGTTGGGTTTTCTTCCCCATGAGGGTTTCTTAGGATAAAATGTTGTGTACCTTTTGATTGTGTTTCTTTCAGTGATCCTTCTATCTTGTCTATGTATTAAATTCTCATGTACTTTGGATATAACTTAATAAAAACATTAAAAATTAACATGGTATCAAAGTTAGATTGAATAAGCGAATTGTTAATGGGTATTTAAATCTCTTGGTTGTCGGGACAAGAAAATTATGAATTTTTATAGAGAAAGAATTTTGTACCAAGGATAGAAATGGGAGTTTCACCTAACCCTAACACATCTTTTGATATCCTGGACAAAGTCTTCCAGTGGTCAAATCTTCTGAAAAGTCAAAATCAGGGTTTAATTATTACTAGAAAACCAGAAAATTTGAAATTACCAGTCCAGATTTGCGAAGGTCAAGTTTCATAGGTCAAATCTTGGAATTCTCATAAACAACCAAATCTAGTCAACTCACCTCATCCCAATGCATATTCTGTTAAGGTATGTTTCATGTTTTGAGCACTTTCAATTTTGGTCAAAATGCCTTCAAGCACTAAGCTTGATGAAAACTTAGAAGGTGTGGAAAGTTTCCATCCCTGGAAATACAGAATTGGTCTCATTCTCGAAGAGAATGATCTTGTGCAATTTATAAAGAATAATGTTCCAAAGCCAGAAGGAAATCAAGCCAAAGAGAAGTACAAGAAGGACATGATTAGGGAAAAGAGAATAATTGTAGATTCCATCAAAGACCACTTGATCCCAGAAGGAAAAGAGAATAATTGTAGATTCCATGTTTGATGACCTATCTAAGATGTATGAAGGAAGAAATATTAATAGAAAGATGAACTTGAGAACCCAACTCAAGAATGCTAAAATGCAAAAAGGAGAAATAGTTCAAGATTATTTTTCTAGGGTTTGTCAGTTTAAGGAACAATGAGAAGAAATTGGAGACACGATAGATGAAGATGATATCGTGATGGATGATCTCAATGGTATCACAAGACCTTGAGATTATTTTATCCAAAAAATATGTGCCAGAAAAGAAAAACGTCAATTTGATATTTTATGGGAAGAGTGTGTTCGGGAAGAAGCAAGAGTTGCAAACATAGAATCCATTCTAAGAGAAGATGAATATCGAGCTCTATCTGTTCATGCCAAGAAAGGAAGGGGAAAGAGAGAGAATCAATTTCACAAAGAGACTCACTCTCATAAGGTGCCTCACTCTCCTAATATATTTCAGAAGTACCAGAAAGGACAAAGGAGGAAAAGGGATTTCTCCTCCTGCAAGTGTTATCATTGTGAAAGGATGGGACACATTGCTAAAAATTGTCCTCTCAATATAAAAGAACACAAGATGAAAAATAAAAAAATACATCATGCCCATGTAGCCGAAGATGATGAGCCACCCAAGAAGTCAGCTAGAGAAGAAATAGAAGAATATGATTTGTTTTTAGCTCTCTATGGGACTATGACACCTGGAAATGATACTTGGCTCATAGATAGTGGTGCTTACAAGAACATGATAGGTAACCATAATAATATATCTAGTCTTGAAGAGAAGAGCTCCCCCCATAAAGTATAACTTGGATATGACTATCAGTACCCAGTCAAAGGAATAGGAGAAGCCACCTACAAGCTTGATTCAGGAACTCCATTAAGGATGAAGGATGTACTTTATGTACTAGGTTTGAAGAAATATTTAATTTCTATTTTTTCTTTAGACAAGAAAGGTTTCCAAGTTGCATTTGTAGATGGTAAAGTTATTATGTGGTATAAAGAAAAAACTATAGAAGATGCAGTTGTCATTGGAATAGAAGAAGGTGACTTGTACAAATTAAATGGCCACTCAGATGCAGCTTTAACACATAGTACTGTAAGTCCATGTGAACTTTGGCATAGAAGGATTTCTCACATTAAATACAAAGTCATACCCTATGTGAGAAAGGTAGTCGCATGTTTACCAGAATTAAAGGTTGATCATGAAGGTGTATGTAAAGGATGTGCACAAAGATATATCACCAATAATCTTTTTCCGAAAAGTGACAACCAAGCGGATGGAATAAGGGATATTTTTCATTCAGATGTATGTGGTCCAATGAAATAAACTTCATTAAGAGGGTATGTATACTATGCCACATTTATTGATGATTAATCTCATAAGACTCGGGGTTTATTTATTAAATTTAAAAGATGAAGTGTTTGAAAAATTCAAAGAGTTCAAATCTTTAGTAGAAAACCTCTTCGAGAAGAACATTAAGATACTTAGTTCAGATAATGGAGGAGATTGAACTTCAAAATAATTCAAATACTTTTGTATATATGATTGAATTAAGAGGGATATCACCACTCCTTACAACCCACAACAGAATGGTGTAGTAGAAAGAAACAATTGAACAATCATGGAAGCAATGAAAGCCATGATACATGATCAAGATCTTCCAATGCACTTATGGGATGAAGCAACTAGAACAACAGTATATGTCCATAATAGAATATCCCATAGTGCACTTGGATTAAACACTCCCGAAGAGATGTTCCCCAGAAAGAAGCTAGTAGTCAACCATCTCAAAATATTCGGTTGTCCAGTCTATTTATATATTCTGAAAGAGAAGAGAACCAAGATAGATCCTTCCAGAAAGAAAGGAGTATTTGTTGGATACTATGAGGTCTCTAAGGCCTTCATAATATACATCCCAAGTTACTGTCAGATTGAGATTAGTTGATATGTTATCTTTGATGAAGATACAACTTTTAGCAAATTGAAGAAATGTCAATTAGAAGAATTCTATGAAGAAGAACCCATAGCTCCCAGAGTTGTAGAACCTAACAAGGAAGTTACAGATAATCATGATGATGTTATACCGGAGGATAATGATATGGTGGAACCTCAGGAACCACCTCGTGAGATCATCTCTCACAAGAGGAAACCAACTTGGGCACATGAGATCATCAAGATGCATAGAAGTATGGTGCATCCAAAGGAACCATGAGACAAAGATAAATCCTAAGATATACTCCAGTTATGTGGCTTTGATGTGCAATATCGTTACTAAGGAACCTACTTGATTTGAAGAAGATGATCAAAAGAAGGAATGGATGGATGTCATGACTAAAGAATACCAATCTATTATGAAGAATGATGTGTGGGAAGTGGTTCCCAAACCAGAAAACAAATATGTAGTATCTTCTAAATGGATATTCAAAATAAAACATGCAACATATGGAAGTACTGAGAAATGCAAAGAAATATTTGTGCCTCATGGATTTTCCTAGAAAGAAGGCATTGATTATGAAGAAACATTCGGTCTAGTAGAAAAATACACATCTATCAGAACCATCATGGCACTTGCAGCCAAGATGAAGTGGAAGTTACACCAAATGGATGTGAAAACAACCTTCTTGAATGATGTTATTCAAGAAGTGTATATAGAAAAACCACTAGGTTTTTAATTATAAGACATGAAGACTCATGTCTGCAAGTTGAAGAAGGCTCGGTATGGTTTGAAGCAAGCTCCAAGAGCTTGGTATGGAAGGATTGATAGTTTTTTGATGAGTTTGGGCTTTAACAAGAGTAAAGATGATCCCAACCTTTACTTCAAGACTGTGGATGATGGACGAGTTATATTGCTACTATATGTGGATGACTTATTCTTGACAGGTGAAGAAAATATCATCACTGATTGTAAAAAGAATATTGGCGTTGGATTTGAAATGAAGGATCTAGGATTGATGCACTATTTCTTAGGTCTTGAAGTATGGAAGGGACCAAAAGAGGTTTTTCTTGATCAAGGAAAGTATGATGTGGAAATTCTAAAGAGATTTGACATGATGGACTGCAAAGCTATGTCCACTCCTATGGAAATGAATCTGAAGTTATTGGTTGATACTCCATTAAAAATAGTTGATGTTACTCTATACAGACATATGCTTAGTTTGTTGATGTATCTGATGAATACCAGACTAGATATATGCTTTGTTGTGAACACCTTGAGTCAGTTTCTAGTGGAGACCAGATGTGTTCACCTTGTAGCTAAAAATAATGAGATGATATACCCTAAGGGTACATTGGACTTTGGACTCTATTTTACTGGATATTGTGACTTTAGATTGTATGGATATACTGACTCATATTGGGATGGAAGTGCTTCAGACAGAAAAAACACTTCAGGATGTTGTTTCAGTTTGGGGTCAGCCATGACTTCATCATAAAGCAGGAATCAATCCATTATTTCTCTCAGTACGACATAAGCAGAGTACATTGCAGCACGCTCCACCATTTGTGAATCCATATGGCTTCAAAAGTTGTTGGCAGGTCTATTTGACCTAGAGATGGATGCTATTGTGATAGTTTGTGATAACCATATTTGCATAAATATGTCAGAGTACATAGTGTTCCACGATAAGACAAAGCACATTGAGATCTGTTACTACTACATTCGTGACTTGATATAGAAGGGAGTTGTGAAGCTCTGGTATGTTGGCACAAATGAGCAGGTAGTAGATGTGTTGAATAAACCTATATCTCATCTGAAGTTTGAGTACTTCTAAGAAAAAAATGGTGTAATATGAAAGTAATTACTTTGAAAGGGGGAGTGATGCTAATGATACTATGGTATCCTGACCACCAGCAGGGCAACTTGTTAGGATTTATATACTAGGGGATTTATCATCCCTGGACACATCTCGTAAGGTCTGAATGGATGGTATGTTAGAGTGCCTATGTATGTATATACTTTTTGTGGTCAGTAGTGTGGAAGTTCATTAAGATTTATATCCTAGGGTATTTTATTATCCCTAGATAGATCCTGTAAGGTCCAAATGGATGGTCTATCAGAGTGCCCATAGTTGTTGTTGTTGTTGTTGCTACTGTTGATTCTCCTGTCTCATTCTTTTTCCATTGATGTTGATGTTCCATCTTCATACTGATGATGATAATGATGATGTTACTCCAAATCCATGTTGTTGATGATGATGATGTTGCTCCATCTTCGTGCTGCAAATGATGATGATATTAATGATGAGAAAAACTTTTGATGATTTATGGATATGAACAACAATGTTCCTGATACTGATGATGATGTTCCCTCCTCTTGGTGATGTATTGAGTCTAGTCAGTTGTTATTAATGTTGACAGTAGAATACCCTTCTTGTTAAGGAGGAGTGTTGAAATATTGTAACTTCGAAGATAATTCTACCTAAGAGGGAATGTTGAATAATATTATTATATTATATTTATTAATTAGGGCCTATTGTGCCTTTGTAAAATTTGTCCCTTTTGTTCCTTGACAATTAAATGCAAATTAAGAGGGTAAAGTGACAGGTGGACCAGATCTAATTATAGGTTGGCTAGACCACTATTTATAAGAGAGGCCAACGCCTCATTTGGAAATACACACACCTAGCTATGCAATGCACAAGTCTTGGAGGAGAATCTGCTGCAACTGGGGGTGACGTCAAGGAGGGTTTTGGTCTATATCTTCGTATTTCTTGGTTAATTGGTGCATTACTCTTCCTAGTGAAGGAGTGGAGGAGGATCTTATGTTCGATATTTGGTCTATTTATATTAAGGAAGTTTTTGCTGGGTTTTCTTCCCCATGAGGGTTTCCGAAGATACAATGTTGTGTACCTTGTGATTATGTTTCTTTCAATGATCCTTGTATGTTTTTGATGTATTAAATGCTCATGCACTTTGGATATAACTTGATAAAATCATTAAAACTTAACAGTTATGTCCTCATCTCATAAGATGTGAGTATCTCATGTAGCTCGTCCATAGTCATTTTACCTAGATCCACTCTTTCTTCTAGGACTAAGATCTTTGAATCAAATCTCATTGGTAGATATCTTAATGCCTTTTTAACCATGACCGGTTCCTTTATCTCATCTCCCAAGCCTTTGATTTTGTTTACTACGTCATGGCTGCATAGAAAGTAGGTTGTTATGTTTTCATCTTCATTCATCTTCAACTGTTCAAAATTTTCTCTGAAAAATTGAAGTTTGGCTTCCTTAACCTTTTCATCTCCTTCATAAATAGTCTTTAGTTTGACCCACAACTCTTTGGCAGATTCACAATGCATAATTTTTGTAAATATTGATTGATCTACACCATTCTAAATAGCATTCTGGGATCTTGAATTATTTTCTGCAAGTTTCTTTCCATCCTTGTATGTTGGAGGAGTATCTAGTGCTTTGTATCCATCCACCACTAATTTTCAAACATCAAATTCTTGTTCTTGTTTGTATGTATGTATTTCATTTCTCTAGAGTGCATATTTCTCACCATTAAACTTTGGTATCCAAAATCTAGCATGTTCCATGATCTCCTTCCAGTGGTTAAATTATTTTCTTGAAGGAACCTACTCTGATGCCAATTGTTGGATTACTAAGCGGGGGGTGAATCAGTAATGAGCAATTTATATCACTTATTAATCATTTTAACAACAATGTATATTCCTTTAACTTATCCATTCATGTTCATCAGATTATCATCAATATATTATTGTATCAATAACATTAGCATTCATCAGTGCATCATAAACAATAATCAACACATCCACACAATACACAATACACCAAAATTTTGCGTGGAAACCCAATGCGGGAGAAAACCATGAAACCGTTTTCTTATATGTTTTAAGAATTACATTCAAGAAAGCACCAACTTCCAATTCTCCAGCTCCAACTGGAAGGAGACTTCGACCCCCTAGTTTCTCAAGCTACAACCTTAGGGAAGCTACAACTCCCCAATTCTCTAGCTACAACCGAAATGAGGCTACAACCCCCTATGTTCTTTGACTGCAATTAGAAGGTGGCTACAACCACCTAGTTCTCAGGATCCAACCTGAAGGAAGCTCCAACTCCCTAATTCTCCGGCACCAACTAGAATGAGGCTACAACCCCCTTTCCTTTCCCCGTCCAACTGCCCTGAAATATAAGTGTTAAATAATGAAACCACTGCCACACTGTAACTATGAGATATACCATTATAAACCTATACCAAACTCCACCAACAAACTATAATCAACCTGTACCAATATCCTGTAATCAATCATGTACCAGAAGTCATCATGCCCCAACAGGTACGCAACCTATCTATGCTACAACTCGTGTATGTATGTGCCTTGTCTATACTTCAACCTACATATTTACACAACCTGTCTATACTGCAGCATGTGTACACCTTCTGAAAACTAGGGTTTTCACCTTTTCTGAAACTTCAAACACTTTGTTTCCTCTATCACATCAACCTGCAACCTGTCATTGTGTATTAAATGTNATGTCTCTCTAGTCAAATGCCATACATGTGTGTACAATCATGAACAGGTGTGATAACCCTCACATGGACTAGACATCAAACCCTCACTGATATGCAATGTCAAACCACACCAACAACTTCACCAACACATCACAACCACTTCACAACCAAAATCCTCAACCACGTACCATGAAATACAAGTAATCCCTCAATAGTTAAACCAACAAGGTGTACCAATGAATATTACCAAGCATACAAGTATTGTATTCCTGTAGATCTATCTCATACCGTAAGTACCATAAAACCAACAACCTTTCTAAGGAAAAACTTCAACCTCCCATAACCATATCTCAAGTATATAAAAATATCCAACTACTCATAGGAATGTGACATACATTTTGAATCTATAGATAGATCTATTATACATGACCACTGTAGACCTTCCTAGGAGATTGCTTTCAGACTATGAGAACCTGACACCCTCAACAGCTCAAGATTTCATGGATTTTCCCACATGTATGTGCCCTGTTATACTGCTATCCCGCGTACGTATGCACCCTTCTCCACTGCATCCCGTGTACACCTCAAAAACTAGGTTTTTTTCAGTATTTATGCAATTCTGAAACTTTTTTCGTCGACCCATCGTGCTACCTTAGACTTACGTAAATTCAGATGTATCAATGAGTACCTGCAATAAACCTTGCACAATAATAGATATTCCGTGTGCTCAATAGGTGATAATAGTAGAGCCTTGATCTCTTATTTATACTTCCATGTAGCTTTCTTAATGGGTTACCTTCTAACCAACTTAACCGAAATTCGTTTTAGGTCTAACCCACTTCTAATCACTTGTCCACTTATAACCATTATATCCATAAATAGTAAACTCTCCACTTCTAGTTGCAACTAATTTATTTTTAATTATTTTCTTATAGAAAGAGCTTAACCCATGATTAACTCCTAGTTTCATTCACTGGACTAGTCAACTTCTTCTAGGAGATTCTAGAATAATTTGACTTCTTTGACCTTCTAGAAAACTCATGAGGGTTCTCCAACTTCACAAGAGCATA
>JASDQU010506521.1:19797-45566 GCA_032191745.1 Picea mariana
GAGCTAAAGGAGAAACCTTAAATGAAGCAATCATCATTGAAAGTGAAGAAAATGGCTTGTATAAACTAAAGGGTCACTCAGAGGCTGCCATGACCCACGCCATTGAAAACTCATGTGAACTTTCGCACAGAAGGTTAGCCCACATCAACTACAAGGCACTACCGTACATATGCAAAGCAGTCACAGGTTTACCAGAACTCAAAGGTGACCACAAAGGCATATGCAATGGATGTGCACAAGGGAAGAACGTCAAGAACCCGTTTCCGAAGAGGGAAAGCAAGACATAAGGAGTCCTAGAACTCATCCATTCAGATGTATGTGGCCCAATGCCATCATCCTCCATTAGCTGGTATGTATATTATGTATCATTCATTGATGATTACTCTCGTAAAACCTGGATATATTTCTTGAAAACTAAAGATGAAGTGTTCAACAAGTTCAAGGAATTCAAAGCCTTGATAGAGAACCTTTCTGAAAGAAAGATTAAGATACTCAGGTCAGATAATGGAGGAGAATATACCTCAAAAGAGTTTGTGAACTTCTGCAAAGATGTTGGGATCAAGAGGGAACTCACTACTCCCTATAATCCCCAACAAAACGGTGTAGCTAAACGAAAGAACAGAACCATATTGGAAGCTGTGAAGACTATGATCCATGATCAAGATCTTCCTATGTGCTTATGGGCAGAAGTAGCAATGGAAGGCGTATATGTGTAGAACTGATTGTCCCATAGTGCACTTGGGCTCAAGACACCGGAAGAGATGTTCACCGGAAAGAAGCCAGAGGTAAGCCATCTCAAAATATTTGGCTGTCCAGTGTTTATTCATATACCTAAAGAAAAGAGAAACAAGTGGGACCCTTTAGGAAAGAAGGGAATATTTGTGGGATACTGTGAGGTCTCCAAGGCCTTCAGAATCTATATAGCAGGTCAACATCACATTGAGATCAACAGGGATGTGACCTTTGATGAAGATGCAACGCTCAAGAAATCTAAACTATGCCAACTTGAAAAAGTATATGAAGAGGAACCCGTAATCCCCAGTACTGCAATGAGGGAGGTTCCCAGAGGTGCAGAACCAGTGAGGGAAGTCGTAACTTCCCCTGATGAGGAACTTCTAGTAGACCATGATATAGTAGAAGTGCAAGAACCTCCTCAGACGACGATCCTCCATAAAAGAAAGCCAGCTTGGGCTAGAGAGCTTATTCAAGATGGAGAGAAGTATGGTGCTCCCCAAGGAACTACGAGACAGGTGAAAAGACCAAAGCCATTCTCCAGTTATACGGATTTGATGTGTGATCTCCTAGAAGAGGAGCCCGTTGAAATAATGTAACTGCAAAGAGTATTCTTATTATTATTGATATATTATTCATAGGATCAATCCCCATTGTGGATTGATCATGTTGGTTATTGTATTAGGACCAAATCCCCTTTTGCGGATTGGTCAACAGACAATTGTAATAGGCAGAATAAGAAGTCGGCCCCAACAGTTAATTAAGAGACCTAGAAATATAATAAAGGTGGGTTTACCCACCCAAATTGAGAAGTCAGCCCTGCCAATGAAGAGACACTTCACACGTTCCAGAACTTGTATAAATAAAGGAGGCTAGCGCCTCATTTGATCACAACTCACTTGCTCAGTTTGAGAGACAAGTTCTGATTTGTTACCGACAAAGGAGAGAGAGAGTGGCGCATATCTTGGAGAGGACTTTATGTTTTAGCATAGAGATCTCTTGGCATTGTATTGACTATCTATATTAAGGAAGTTTTGTTGGGTTTTCTTCCCCTAGAGTGTTTCCCAGGATAAATGTTGTGTCTCTTGTGATTGTGTATTTCTCAGTGATCTTGGATTATGCTATTGTTATCTAATGAAATGCAAACATTTATAATAATGGCTTAAACATTAACATGGTATTAGAGCCAAGCTGAAGGAAGCATCTTTTGCAAGAGAAAAACGTCACTGTTACCGTACATGAAAATTAGGGCTTTTTGTTGGTGAGGTATTTCAGCCCCAGAACCATCTAGAGAGTTGCGCCCTCCCCTAAGGATCAATTTGGCATCATTAGCGCACCTTTTCAGTGGCTAGATCTTCGGAAAGTGAAACCCTAGTTTCGCAAAGTACCAGAAAACTAGAGTACCAGAAGTACCAGAAGTACCAGAGTACCACAAGTACCAGAAAACCAGAGGCACCAGTCCAGAAATCCGCAGAGCAAGTTTGAGGGGGTAAAAGTTGGATTCTCAAAAATTTGACTGCACTAGCTAACTCGCCTCAACTCAGCGCATCTATCCCCTGGATCAGAATTTCAAAATTCGAAGTTTGAAAAATTAGGGTTTCCTCATAAAACCCTAAGTTGCAGATGTAGTTGTAGTCTCAGAACCAGTTGCAGTTGCAGTACCAGTTGCGGTAGCATCCGTACTACCAGTGGTAGTCACCCTTGAAGTTTTTAAAGAGTTGGTGATGATTACCGCTGCTACCAGATGGAGCCACCACCTGCAAATGCTATCAGAGGTATGTACTCACATATGTTTAAATGGTTAAACTTTAAAAGAGTATTTGCAGGAGAAGGGATCTCTTTCCATAGATCCAGAAGGATCTCAAGATCCAACACATTCAGAGGAACGATGCAACCCAGGTGTGATTATTCTGATATACATCTATTTGTCATAACATTATATTGATCAGTGTTGCATGTTGAAGCTATGATCAAATTATTAGAAGGATTAAAAGTTGATCATATAACTTATCCTCTAACCTAACCTTCTGTAAAGATAGCGTATTGTCTCAATACAGAAGACAGGTTGAAGAAAGCACTCGTCACTTGAGTGAAGGAGACCTGGAAGAAAAGCAAGCACTCATTCTTGAGGACAAGGCTCCAGGTTTGACTAATCAAGATTAATAAGATTCAAAGGTACACATGACAAGCTGATGACTATAGTTGAGATAGCAGTCGTCATAAAGTATTATACTTGATAGCATGTGATCATATAGAGGTATATGTTTTGCCTGATACAACTAACACCTCCTCTAGGAGAAATCTTGTGTGTTAGTTCCATGTTGCCATGGAAGAATGCTTGGTCACAACACTATGAGAGTGTTGACCTCATTTCGTATTGTATTCCTTACCTTTAATCTTGACTTCAGATAAATTATAAGTGATAGCTCTAAAGGAGCTACTAGGATGATTGTTCGTGCTATTGCTTTATATTATCAGAGGGATGTTACTCTTGCTTGTTGTTTTGTTGACCTTGCTCCAGGTCACATGTAATAACCCTGAGGAAGCTATGGTGAAGGTTGCAGAAAGCAACGTGATAAAGAAGAGACCATAGATGAAGCAATCATCATTGGAAGAGAAGAAGGTAGCTGCATAAGCTAAAGGGTTACTCAGAAGCTGCCATGACCCACGCCATTGAAGAATCTTGGCATAGAAGATTAGCTCATATCAACTACAAGACACTACCATACATATGCAAAGCGGTCACAGGTTTACCAGAACTCAAAGGTGACCATGAAGGCGTATGCAATGGATGTGCACAAGGGAAGAACATTAAGAACCCATTTCCGAAGAAGGACATCAAGGCAGAAGGAGTCCTAGAACTCATTCATTCAGATGTATGTGGCCCAATGCCATCGTCCTCCATTAGTGGGTATGTATACTATGTATCATTCATTGATGATTATTCTCGTAAAGCCCTGGATATATTTGAAGTGTTCAGCAAGTTCAAGGAATTCAAATCCTTGATAGAGAACCTTTCTGTAAGAAAGATACTCAGGTCAGATAATGGAGGAGAATATACCTCAAAAGAGTTTGTGAACTTCTGCAAAGATGTTGGGATCAAGAGGGAACTCACTACTCCCTATAGTCCCCAACAAAACGGTGTAGCTGAACGGAAGAACAGAACCATGCTGGAAGTTGTAAAGATCAAGATCTTCCTATGTGCTTATGGGCAGAAGCAACAATGGCAGCTGTATATGTGCAGAACCGATTGTTCCATAGTGCACTTGGGCTCAAGACACCGGAAGAGATGTTCATCGAAAAGAAGCCAGAGGTAAGCCATCTCAAAATATTTGGCTGTCCAGTGTTTTATTCATATATCTAAAGAAAAGAGAAACAAGCTGGACCCTTCAGGAAAGAAGGGAATATTTGTGGGATATTGTGAAGTCTCCAAGGCCTTCAGAATCTATATACCAAGTCAACATCAGATTGAGATCAGCAAGGATGTGACCTTTGATGAAGATGCAGCACTCAAGAAATCTAAAATATGCCAGCTTGAAGAGGTATATGAAGAGGAACCCATAATTCCCAGGATTGTAGAATCCGTGAGGGAGGTTTCCAGAGCGACAAAACCAGTGAGGGAAGTCGTAACTTCCCCTGATGAGGAAACTCTTGAAGACCATGATGTAACAGAAGTTCAAGAACCTCCTCAAATGACCTTCTCCCATAAAAGAAAACCTGCTTGGGCAAGAGAGCTTATTCAAGATGGAGAGAAGTATGGTGTTCCCGAAGGAACTATGAGACAGGTAAAAAGACCAAAGCCATTCTCCAGTTATACGGCTTTGATGTGTGACCTCCTAGAAGAGGAGCCTACTTGCTTTGAAGAAACCATTCAGAGGAAAGAATGGGTAGATGCCATGACAGAGGAATACCAATCCATAATGAAGAACGAAGTATGGGAAATAGTTCCCAGACTGGGAAATAAAGATGTGGTATCCTACAGATGGCTCTTCAAAATAAAACATGCCGCTGATGGAAGTATTGAGAAGTATAAAGCAAGATTTGTTGCTCGTGGCTTTTCCTAGAAGGAAGGCATTGACTATGAAGAGACATTCGCTCCTGTAGCCAGATACACTTCGATTAGGACCATCATAGCTCTTGCAGCTAAGATGAAGTGGAAGCTGTACCAGATGGACGTAAAGACAATTTTCCTAAACAATGTCATCGAAGAGGAAGTGTATATAGAGCAACCCCAAGGATTTGAGGTTGAAGACAAGAAGTCTCATGTCTGCAGATTGAAGAAAGCCTTTTATAGATTGAAGCAAGCTCCTAGAGCTTGGTATGGCCATATAGACAGTTTCTTGACGATCTTGGGCTTTACCAAGAGTAAAGCTGATTCAAATCTCTACTTCAAAATTATGGATAATGAGCCAGTAATCTTACTGCTATATGTGGATGACTTATTCTTAACTGGAGAAGAAAAGCTCATCGCTGAATGTAAAAGGAGACTTGCCTCGGAATTTGAAATAAAAGACCTTGGCCTAATGCATTAGTTCTTAGGTCTTGAGGTATGGCAGTGTCCAGAGAGGACTTTCCTTAACTAAGGGAAGTACACAGTCGAGATCTTAAAGAGATTCGACATGCTGGAATGGAAACCCATGAATACACCCATGGAAGCGAAGCTGAAGCTGCTGGTCGATACTTCGTCAGATTTGATTGATGCCACATTGTACAGACAGATTATTGGATCACTGATGTACTTGACGAACACCAGACCAAACATTTGTTTTGCCGTGAACACCTTGAGTCAGTTTCTGGTAGAACCCAGACATGTTCACCCAGTGGCTGCAAAACATGTGATGAGGTACCTTAAAGGTACATTAGTTTGTGGTCTCAGTTATGACGAAGATCATAATTTCACATTGAGTGGATACACTGATTCAGATTGGGCAGGAAGCGTTGCTGACAGAAAAAGCACTTCCGGATGCTGTTTCAGTTTGGGATCAGCTATGATCTCGTGGTAGAGTAGGAAGCAATCCAGTATTGCTCTCAGCACAGCGGAAGCAGAGTACATTGCCGCATGTTCTGCTAGCTGCGAAGATATATGGCTTCAAAAGTTGCTGACCGACCTATTTGACTTGGAGATGAGAGCAACCGTGATTCTATGTGACAACCAAAGCTGCATAAAGATGATAGAGAATCCTCTATTCCACGACAGGTCGAAGCACATAGAGATCCGCTATCATTTCATCCGCGACATGGTACAGAGAGGAGCCTTGAAGCTCCAGTACANCTATGTGACAACCAAAGCTGCATAAAGATGATAGAGAATCCTCTATTCCTCGACAGGTCGAAGCACATAGAGATCCGCTATCATTTCATCCGCGACATGGTACAGAGAGGAGCCTTGAAGCTCCAGTACATTAGCACGGATAAATAGGTTGCTGATGTGTTGACCAAACCTCTATCTCGTGTAAAGTTTGAACACTTTTGAGATAAGTTTGGTATAGTCCGAAAGGACCCTCCCTGAAAGGGGGAGTATATATGTTCCTTGCTTCTGACCTCGCTGTTAGACGTAAAGCAAGATGAGTCATTGCTTCTGACCTCGCTGTTAGATGTAAAGCAAGACGATGTGTGTGTTCCTTGCTTCTGACCTCGCTGTTAGACGTAAAGCAAGATGAGTCATTGCTTCTGACCTCGCTGTTAGATGTAAAGTAAGATGAGTCATTGCTTCTGACCTCGCTGTTAGACGTAAAGCAAGACGATGATGTGTGTTCCTTGCTTCTGACCTCGCTGTTAGACGTAAAGCAAGATGATGTGTGTGTTCCTTGCTTCTGACCTCGTTGTTAGACGTAAAGCAAGATGAGTCATTGCTTCTGACCTCGTTGCTAGACGTAAAGCAAGACGATGATGTGTGTTCCTTGCTTCTGACCTTGCTGTTAGACGTAAAGCAAGATGAGTCATTGCTTTTGACCTTGCTGTTAGACGTAAAGCAAGACGATGTGTGTGTTCCTTGCTTCTGACCTCGCTGTTAGACGTAAAGCAAGATGATTCCTTGCTTCTGACCTAGTTGTTAGATGTAAAGCAAGATGATGTGTTCCTTGCTTCTGACCCAGTTGTTAGACATAAAGCAAGATGATGTATACCTTGCTTCTGACCTAGTTGTTAGACGTAAAGCAAGATGTGACTTGAATTGAGCTACCAACTTAACAACTGTGACATAGAGCCAGTCTAGTACTGTGATGGGCCAGCCTAGTGCTGTGATGAGGTATCATTTTATACTGATACATATTAATGCAGATGATGAAGGCATTCCTTTGAGAATGATGATGCTGCTGATGAAGAAAACTTTCGATGATGTATAGATACGCCAGCCAAGATGATATTGATGATGCTGTCCTCCCACCTGATGCTGTTGATGATGTTATTCTCTCTCTCTCGCATGATGTTGCTGAAGAATACCCTTCTTGTTAAGGGGGAGTGTTGAAATAATGTAACTGCAGAGAGTATTCTTATTATTATTGATATATTATTCATAGGATTAATCCCCATTGTGGATTGATCATGTTGGTTATTGTATTAGGACCAAATCCCCTTTTGCGGATTGGTCAACAGACAATTGTAATAGGTAGAATAAGAAGTCGGCCCCATCAGTTAATTAAGAGACCCAGAAATATAATAAAGGTGGGTTTACCCACCCAGATTGAGAAGTCGGCCCTGCCAGTGAAGAGACACTTCACACGTTCCAGAACTTGTATAAATAAAGGAGGCTAGCACCTCATTTGATCACAACTCACTTGCTCAGTTTGAGAGACAAGTTCTGATCTGTTACCGGCAAAGGAGAGAGAGAGTGGCGCATATCTTGGAGAGGACTTTCTGTTTTAGCATAAAGATCTCTTGGCATTGTATTGGCTATCTATATTAAGGAAGTTTTGCTAGGTTTTCTTCCCCTAGAGGGTTTCCCAGGATAAATGCTGTGTCTCTTGTGATTGTGTATTTCTCAGTGATCTTGGTTATGCTATTGTTATCTAATGAAATGCAAACATTTATAATAATGGCTTAAACATTAACAGAGCCTACTTGCTTTGAAGAATCCATTCAGAGGAAAGAATGGGCAGACGCCATGACAGAGGAATACCAATCCATAATGAAGAACGAAGTATGGGAAATAGTTACCAGACCGAAGAATAAAGATGTGGTATCCTCCAGATGACTCTTCAAAATAAACATGTTGCTGATGGAAGTATTGAGAAGTATAAAGCAAGATTTGTCGCTCGTGGCTTTTCCTAGAAGAAAGACATTGACTATGAAGAGACATTCGCTCCTGTGGCCAGATACACTTCGATTAGAACCATCATAGCTCTTGCAACTAAGATGAAGTGGAAGCTGCACCAGATGGACATGAAGACAACTTTCCTAAACGGTGTCATCGCAGAGGAAGTGTATATAGAGCAATCTCAAGGATTTGAGTTTGAAGACAGGAAGTCTCATGTCTGCAGATTGAAGAAAGCCTTATACGGATTGAAGCAAGCTCCTAGAGCTTGGTATGGCCGTATAGACAGTTTCTTGACGAGCTTAGGCTTTACCAAGAGTAAAGCAGACTCTAACCTCTACTTTAAAATCATGAACAATGAGCTAGTAATCTTACTGCTATATGTGGATGACTTATTCTTAACTGGAGAAGAAAAGCTCATCACTGAATGTAAAAAGAGACTTGCCTTGGAATTTGAAATGAAAGACCTTGGCCTAATGCATTATTTCTTAGGTCTTGAGGTATGGAAGAGTCCTGAGAGGATCTTCCTTAACCAAGGGAAGTACACAGTCGAAATCTTGAAGAATTGATTGATGCCACACTGTACAGACAGATTATTGGATCGCTGATGTACCTGAAAAACACCAGACTAGACATTTGTTTTGCCGTGAACACCTTGGGTCAGTTCCTGGTAGAACCCAGACGTGTTCACCTAGTGGCTGCAAAACATGTGATGATGTACCTTAAGGGTACAATAGATTATGGTCTCAGCTATGATGGAGATCATGATTTCACATTGAGTGGATATACTGATGGAGATTGGGCAGGAAGTGTTTCTGACAGGAAAAGCACTTCAGGATGCTGTTTCAGTTTGGGATCAGCTATGATCTCGTGGCAGAGTAGGAAGCAATCTAGTATTGCTCTCCGCACAACGGAAGCAAAATACATTGTTGCATGTTTTGCCAGCTGCGATGCTATATGGCTTCGAAAGTTGCTAACCGACCTATTTGACTTAGAGATGAGAGTGTTGCCGTCCTAATGCACACTTGCTAACGTGAGCTAAGTCCAACTCACTTAGTGTGCCCTCGGAGACACAATGTCTAAGTTCCAAGTCCACACTGTCACCTTGACTAGAACTTCTTCCTTCTAGGCTTACTCCTAGGGAAGCCAAGGGGGGTAGTCCCTAGTTACTAAGTTAATTTTAGAGTTAAAGGTTCTAGGAGTTAGTTTTAATTCGTTATAGGCCAAAGGGGGAAAACTAGCCTAAGATGATCAAGCAGCAAATGCAAAGTGCAAGTCTATCTAGATGAGAGTCAGCCCTTTCCCTAAGTCAACTAAGACTAGTGCCTATGGTTGGGCAATGGGGTCGACTATGGTTTAAGGGTGGTTCGATTACAAGAGTTTTACAAGTGTTACAAGTTTAAACTACCCCAAACCACTAGTTATAACTATACAAAAGAATTTCTAAGTATTACAATGTTTACAAGATTTACAAATCAGACACAAAGATACATAAGCTAGATACAAGATATACCAATTAGATACAAAGATACACCAATGTAACAAGATGTACAAGATATGACAAGATATAAGCGATTTACACACATAAGCCAAGCATGCCCCAAATGGCACTTACTCCATTTGGACTGCCTTCACTGGCAACAATCACACAAAGCACTCAAGAACCAAGGAAAGTGATGCCTCCCCAAGTGGGATACTCAGCACTTTCCTGATTCACACCACAATAAGCAAATAGATGAGATATTCAACAAGTAACTTAATTGCTCATGTAAACATAACAGATATAAACAAGTAGTTGCAATAGAGATAGATAAACAATGAAATATTCCACAAGTTATGTTTGCCTATGCATACATCTAATACCCCCCAAACACACACAAGTGATCTATGCAACTAAGTGTTGTAATTGTTTAAAGATTTTATAAATTTTAATTTCCCCTCCCCCTAACTAGGTGTGTGCCTCAAGCTTCCTCCTCCCTTGGCCAAATGACTGCCCGATGCTCAAGATAGTAAGGCTAACGAGGCCTTACCCTAGCTTCCAAGGTCAGCCCTAACAGTAAGAGGTAGCCGAGGAAGGATCTCCCCAACGAAACCACGGGACGGTCCCCCGTCACTACCGCGTGGGTGTCCCTCCAACCCGTTTTAGATGGTGGAGATGGATGAATGAGGCCCCTAAAATGTTACTAATAGTTATTATGACCCTCGGGTGGGTCTTTAGGTGTGTTGGGTTGCTTTTAAACAAGTTTTAGACCTTAAAAATTTTAGTTTTTAGTGTATGGCCGAAATGAAAATGTGTGTAAAACGATGCTTGCCGTGTGTCAATTAACCATCAATAACATATCAATATGTAAAGTAAATGTAGCACAAAGTTATACCATCAACTCATAAACCATTCCATTTGAAATATTGCAAGTAAAAGATGAAGCGTGTGTATACTTGAGAGATGTAAACCGTGAGTGTATATGTCTTAGACCATAAAATAAAATGAATTGAACGCATAAGAGTTTAACATATGACACATAAAACCATAAGCATAAGATCAAATAGGCAAGACGTGGCTGAAATAAAGTTAAGTGTGAATGCTTAAACCATTAACCAAGACGTGAGCATCATAAGGATTAATTGCTTAACCATGAACAAGGACGTGAGCATAAAGATACTTAAACCATGAACAAGACGTAAGCTCAAAGATGTAAGTGCTAAACCATGAACTAGGACGTGAGTTCAAAGAAGTAAAACATGTGCAACATTTAACCCATGAGCGTGAGATCATATATGCAAGACGTGAATGCTAAAAAGAGAGATGAGACGTGGGTGCTAAAACCATAAATGAGGCCATGAGCTCAATAGACATCCATCACAATATACATCATTCCATCATTACCATAAACCATTCCCACATGTAATATGAAAACTAAAGATGAGACGTGAGCATTTGCAGATGTAAAACCGTGGGAAAGTGTGCGCCTTAAACCATAAAATGAGAGCTGAAACAAAGTAAGTGCTTGAATCATGAACCAAAACGTGAGCTCTAAGAACTGAGTGCTTAAACCATGAGCAAGACGTGAGCTCAAATGTGCAAGACGTGGCTGAAGTAAACTAGGACGTGGATGTTTAAAGCATGAACCAAGACATGAGCATAAAGACATCCATTACCACATTATTCCATTCATATATCATAACCATAACATGTGCTTGCAAAAGGAAGTAAGACGAATTGCCTAAGTGCTGATCAAACGTGAATGAGAAGTTAACAATTCATCCACATATCTAAGCTCACGAAAATAAAAATGCTTGAAAGTGTAAACTTAGCAAGATAACGAATGGATCTTAAACCATATTCATGTCATATGCATAAAAGATTAGAGGATTAGCCAGATAACTTGAGAATAAAAGAACTAAAGCATTAAGATTAGATCTAAGTTATCTAACCATTCATCATTAGGGCGTGAGCATATAAAATGAAAGACTGAAAGCAAAGATAACTTGCAAATGATGATCACTGAAAGATATTCTAACTACTAAGCATATAAACCATCAGAGATTGATTTCCCTTAAGCCTAGGCGATTTTGGGGATGACTCCCCCAAGGTGCCGGCAAATATGAAAGACAAAATTGAATCAAAATTAATTTCCTTTAGGCCAGGGCGATTTTGGGGATGACTCCCCCAAGGTGCCGACACATTAGATTAATATTCCTAAGATATAACTGCACAGGAAAGCAGGGCATTCAATCTTCGTTCTCTGGCGCCGGAGATCCGGAGAAAGAGAATGTCAGATAGGCTCCTGGTCGACTGCTCAGGCAGAAACTATCTCAGCAATATTAACCCAAAAAAAATAAAAAATTTGATTTGGAAATGAAATAACAAATTAAGCCAAGACGATTTTGGGGGGTTGGCTGGGCCAAGCACACTCCCAAGGTGTCGACGATACAATAGCTTACAAATGTACAAGAAAAAATCAGCAAAATAGCTTGAAATATACAAATATACACAAAGAATGGTTAGGAAATCGTTACCCAATCCAAGATATACCTTGATGCAGCCTTGAGGACGAATTTGGGCAACGTTTCCCCTTGTTGCTGGTAAGTTTCTGCAAAAGCCAGTAAGCAAAAGCTTGCTGGAAATGCTGAAAAACACAACAAAATGTTAAAGAAAATTTTCTTCTTTTACACAGAAAATTTCCACATAAAAATCTGCAAGAAAAAGATATATTAATGACCTATCCAAGAGTGTTAGAATGCTGAAATAAAGCTGAAATGTATGCAGAAATAAAATGTAGAATAGGAAAGACTAGGAGTTTGAGTAAGGAATAAGGGTAGACTCCTCTTCGAGGCTATCCCAATAATCCTATTGACATGACCTGCAAAACTTAGAAAAACATGTGAGTCATGGAGTAGATAGTTATCTTGAGCAAGCTTAGAACGAAATACTTACGAATCCTAAGCTACCCAACATAAACATAAGATAACTAGAATACTCTTAGCTATCTTACCCTAGTAGAATACTCTTACCAAAGATCTACTACCAAGAACACATACAAAACCAAATCACAATATCACCTCATATGTAGAAGAAATCAAGAATACTCAAAGATCTCATCATAATCCTGCAAAGCTTTTCTCTATTATTCCAAAATGTGAGAGCAAGCTCTCATGAGCAATGAGTTGGGTGGCTTGGTGGCAAGAGCAAGAAGGTGAGGTGAAATTTCAGCAGAGTAACAGTAGCTCAAAGAATGGTAGTTCAAATGAGTGAGAAGGGGTCTTTCTTATAGCTCAAGAGGCAAGGTGAGGGCATCTAGATGAGTGCCAAGTGTTGGCTCTCAAGCAAGAGGCATCAATCTCAAAGAGAGGGCGCCCTTGCTAGGGTTTGAGTGGTGGATTGCTGATGTGGAAGGCGTGGGCCCTCAAGGGAGTGAAGGAATAAGCTAGGGGGGGCGCACCTCTCATGGAGGAGGCCCACAACAAGTGCCAAGTCACCAAACAAATGTTTGGGAGGAGAGGGGGCGTGAGCAATGATAGGGGGGCGTGAGCATTAGAGGAGGGCGTGAGTATTAGAGGAGGGCGCCACATAGATGTGTGAGGTGGAGCGTGGGCCATGGGAATGGGTAGGTGTAGGCCTAGGAAGGGCGCACCTCTTATGAGAGGGGCCCACACAAAGTATTAACTCATAATACTAAGGTTTGAGGTAATGGGGGTCGTTTTTCCCCTTAGGGAGTGGGTAAAAAGGGTGCAAATGTAAGTTAAGTGGGTAGATTAAGGTTTTAAGTGGTTAGGATGGGTTTGGGTAGGTTAGGGGGGTTTAACAATTAAAATTGCAATTAAAATTAAAATTAAAATTAAAATTGCTGTCTTGACTGACTCTGACTCTGAGTGGACTAAGCCATAGTAAAACTTGTCCGACTGAGCTGAAACTTGGTCAATGAGTGTAGGGGGTGCTATTCCATTTCTTTTGAGCACAAATACCCCTATCAAAAACCCCATGACCGAGTTTTTACAATAATAGCTCAAAAAATAATTAATTAATTAAATTATTAAAAATTTAATTAATTAAAAAAAACCTATCTAGACTCGACGAAGTTCCGCGAAACTTTCTACGCTGTCTAGCATGGTCATTTACAACATTCCTAAACAAAGGTTACCAAAGGACGAGACCACTAGAGCGCCGTTCACCACTTTGGAGGAAATTATTGCATATGTGGAGGGAAAAACTCAAGGGAAGTCAGCCAGGCCCGAGAGCCCGGTTAACAACTTGAGGATAAAAAACCCTCGGTGAAAGGAACTCCCCTAATGGAAACATCCAAAGGTACCTGACCTAACTATGACTCATGCAGACTCATTACATTATTAACCCACGCAGGGGTGCGGAAAATTCGTTTACAAAATTTGTGCTGGGGCATCAAATGCCCAAGTAGAAACAATACTGTCTGAAACATATGTGCATCTGATGATGCAAACTTCATGGCACATGAGTTGACCCCTAGCTGAATAGGCGGTCAACAGAGAGTAACCTTGATTCTTTGTGACAACCAGAGTTGCATAAAGATGACAAAGAATCCTGTATTCCACGATAGGTCGAAGCACATAGAGATCTGTTATCATTACATCCGTGACATGGTGCGGAGAGGATCCTTAAAGCTCCAGTACATTAGCACGGATGAACAGGTTGCTGACGTGTTGACCAAGCCACTATCTTGTATAAAGTTTGAGTACTTTCGAGATAAGCTTGGTATAGTCCGAAAGGACCCTCCTCGAAAGGGGGAGTAGATGCTGTGATGAGACATCTCTTGCTTCCGACCTGATGGTTGTGACGTAAAGCAAGATGATGTGATATGAGTAATACTGTGCTTCTAGCTGGATAGCTGTGACATAAAGCCAGTCTAGTATCTTGCTTCCGACCTGATGGTTGTGACGTAAAGCAGGATGATTACCTTGCTTCCGACCTGATGGTTGCGATGTAAAGCAATATGATGTGTGACTAGTTCTATGCTTCCGGCTGTATAGCTGCGACGTAAAGCAAGTCTAGTTCCCTGCTTCCGACCTGATGGTTGTGACGTAAAGTAGGATGTGTACCTTGCTTCCGACCTGATGGTTGTGACGTAAAGCAAGTTGATATGATGAGACTAGCACTGAGCTTCCAGTTGGATAGCTGTGACGTAAAGCCAGTCTAGTATCCTGCTTCCAACTTGATGGTTGTGACGTAAAGCAGAACGAGTATCTTGCTTCCAGCTTGAGTGTTGTGACGTAAAGCAAGACGATGAGATGAGACTAGTATTGTGCTTCCAGCTTGATAGATGTGACGTAAAGCCGGTCTAGTATCTTGCTTCCAGCCTGAGTGTTGTGACGTAAAGCAAGACATTGAGATGAGACAAGTACTGAGCTTCCAGCTTGACAACTGTGACGTAAAGCCAGTCTTGTATTATGATGAGCCAGCCTTGTGCTGTGATGATGATGATGTATCAGTTTTTATACTAATACATATTGATGCAGATGATGATGGCATTCCTTTGAGAGTGACGATGTTGCCGATGAAGAAAACTTCTGATGATTTATACATACACCAATCAGTGTTCCAAGATGATATTGATGATGCTGTCCTCTCACCCACTTGATGTTGTTGATGATGTTGTCCTCTCTCTCGTATGATGCTGCTGAAGAATACCCTTCTTGTTAAGGGGGAGTGTTGAAATAATGTAACTGCAAAGAGTATTCTAATTATTATTTGATATATTATTCATCGGATCAATCCCCATTGTGGATTGATCTTGTCGGCTATTGTAATAGAACCAAATCACCTTTTGCGGATTGGTCAAATGTTAATTATAATAGGCAGAATAAGAAGTCGGCCCCAATAGTTATTAAAGAGGCCCCATAATGTATTTAAGGTGGTTATAACCACCCAGTGGGAGAAGTCGGCCCTGCCAGTGAAGAGACACTTCACACGTGCCAGTCTAATATAAATAAGGAGGCTAGCGCCTCACTTAGACACACAACTCACTTGCTCATTGAGAGACAAGTTTCAGATCTGCTGTTGGAGAAGAAGGAGAGAGAGTGGCGCATATTTGGGAGAGGACTTTCTGTAGTAGTTTAAGAGATCTCTTGGCATTGTATTGGCTATCTATATTAAGGAAGTTTTGCTGGGTTTTCTTCCCCTAGAGGGTTTCCCAGGATAAATGCTGTGTCTCTTGTTATTGTGTATTTCTCAGTGATCTTGGATTATGCTATTGTTATCTAATGAAATAAAAACAACTATAATAATGGCTTAAACATTAACACATTAGATTGTGGTCTCAGTTATGATGGAGATCATGATTTCACACTGAGTGGGTACACTGATTCAGATTGGGCCGGGAGTGTCTCTGACAGGAAGAGCACTTCAGGATGCTGTTTCAATTTGGGATCAACCATGATCTCATGGCAAAGTAGGAAGCAATCCAACATTGCTCTTAGTACAATAGAAGCAGAATACATTGCTACGTGTTCTGCTAGCTGCGAAGCTATATGGCTTCGAAAGTTGTTGACCGGTCTATTTGACTTAGAGATGGAAGCAACCACGATCCTATGTGACAATCAGAGCTTCATAAAGATGACAGAGAATCCTGTATTCCATGGAAATTCGAAGCACATAGAGATCCGATATCATTACATCCGTGACATGGTGCAGAGAGGAGCCATAAAGCTCCAGTACGTTAGCATGGATGAACAGGTTGCCGATGTGTTGACCAAGCCTCTATCTCGTGTAAAGTTTGAGCACTTTCGAGATAAGCTTGGTATAGTCCGAAAGGACCTTCCTCGAAAGGGGGAGTAGTGTTGTGATGAGATGTGCCTAGTACTGTGGTTCCAGCTTAACCGCTGTGACGTAAAGAAAGTCTAGTTGTTGTGATGAGATGTGCCTAGTACTGTGCTTCCAACTTAACCTCTGTGACGTAAAGCAAGTCTAACTGTTGTGATGATATGTGCCTAGTACTATGCTTCTAGCTTAACTGTTGTGACGTAAAGCAAGTCTAGTGGTTGTGATGAGATATAACTAGTACTGTGCTTCCAGCTTAACCGCTGTTACGTAAAGCCAAACTAGTGGTTGTGATGAGATGTGCCTAGTACTGTGCTTCCAGCTTAATCGTTGTGACGTAAAGCAAGTCTAGTGGTTGTGATGAGATGTGCCTAGTACTATGCTTCCAGCTT
Organism: Picea mariana; assembly: GCA_032191745.1. Taxonomy (NCBI): domain Eukaryota; kingdom Viridiplantae; phylum Streptophyta; class Pinopsida; order Pinales; family Pinaceae; genus Picea; species Picea mariana. The sequence goes on from JASDQU010506521.1 coordinate 36,461, forward strand.
AACCATTGTGACGTAAAGCAAGTCTAGTTGTTGTGATTAGATGTGCCTAGTACTGTGCTTCCAGCCTAACCGCTGTGACGTAAAGCAAGTCTAATTGTTGTGTTGAGATATGTCTAGCACTGTGCTTCCAGCTTAATTGTTGTGACGTAAAGCAAGTCTAGTACCTTGCTTCCAGCCTTATAGCTATGACGAAAAGCAAGACGAGTATTGTGCTTCTAGCCTTATTGCTGTGACAAAAAGAAAGATGAGTACTGTGCTTCCAGTTTGATAGCTGTGATGTAAAACCAGTCTAGTATTGTGCTTCCAGCTTGATTGCTGTGACAGAAAGCAAGACGAGTACTGTGCTTCCAGCTTGATAGCTGTGACGTAAAGCCAGTCCAGTATTGTGATGATGTGCCAGTCTCGTGCTGTGATGATGTGACTAGCCTCGTGCTGTGACGATGATGTATTAGTTTTATACTAATCCATATTGATGCAGATGATGATTTCATTCCTCTGAGAATGACGATGATGTCGATGAGAAAAACTTTTGATGATTTATAGATACGCCAGTCAGTGTTCCAAGATGATATTGATGATGCTGTCCTCTCACCCACCTGATGATGTTGATGATGCTGTCCTCTCTCTTGCCTGATGCTATTGAAGAATACCCTTCTTGTTAAGGGGGTGTGTTGAAATAATGTAACTGCAAAGTGTATTCTAATTGTTATTGTGGAATTATTCATTAGATCAATCCCCTATTGCGGATTGATCATGTCGGCTATTGTAAAAGACCAAATCCCCTTTTGCGGAGTGGTCAAAACATAATTGTAATTGGCAGAATAAGAAGTCGGCCCCAGAATATATTAAAGAGGCCCCAAAATATATTAAAGGTGGTTATAACCACCCAGAAGAAGAAGTCGGCCTTGCCAGTGAAGAGACACTTCCACACATGCCTGAATTGTATAAATAAGGAGGCTAGCACCTCACTTAGACACACACTCACTTGTTCATTGAGAGACAAGTTTCGGAGCTGCAGTTGGAGAAGAGAGAGAGAGAGAGAGAGAGAGAGATGTGCATTCTTGGGAGAGGACTTTCTGTATTTGTTTGAGTTATCTCTTGGCATTGTATTGGCTATCTATAATAAGGAAGTTTTGCTGGGTTTTTTCCCCCATGAGGGTTTCCCAGGATAAATGATGTGTCTCTTGTGATTGTGTATTTCTTAGTGATCCTATCTTATGCTATTGTTATCTATTGAAATCCAAAGAACTCTAATAATAGCTTAAACCTTAACAATGATGCATCTCTTCATGGCACATGGAGTTGACCCCCTAGTTGGATAGGTGGTCAACAGGGTCATGTTGACCAAAAATACTTGTGTACAAAATGATGTGTGTTAGTTTTTTAGATCTGCTTATTTTCAGCTGTAAAGAACACTAGGTGTGTTGTATTTATTTTAGTATGCATGTGCTATCTTCTGGTTACTAAAACTACATGCTAGAGCACCTAAAATTGCAAGTACAACCGTAACAAATCAGCAAGAAGTTCCTGAATTGTTGGCTGTCCTAAAACAGCAGCGTTACATTTACATAACAGTTGAAACTTAGAGCCAATCTGTGGTCAAAGACAGACCCAGTTGGCAGCTTGATAGGACTTGGAAAATCTTCAATCTCTCCATTGCTGGGGTGACTTTTATTGTTCATTGGCTGAGTTATGTGAGTTTGGAAATTGCTGTATTAATGCTGATTTGTATGTATGGCCGGGTGATGCCATACCTTTGAGCTGGGTGCATCTCTTGACATGAACACAAAGATAAATCATTGCTGTTTGGAAGCTGAATTTTACCACAGATCTGAGCGCCATCTCTCTTATTTCTTGGCTGTGGAACATTGCTGTAATCACCAGGAGTTTATGCCTTGATTGGGATGAGCATCAACATTATTCTGGGCGCCTTCTATGGTGGTTCCTCCCTTCATTTGTTGCGGTGAATAATTATATCAGAAGTGTCCATTAGAGAGGCCGAACCTCTACCACAAGGTGTCCATTATATGCTGAGAAAATCTCCTATCCAGGTTCTATCTAGCTATCACAGCCTATTATGTTGATTTGCTGAGGTTATAAGCTGAGATTAACATTAGAAAATTGCTTATGTAATTGCTAGGACAGTTATATGATCCTCTTGAATAATAAATAAAGCAGCAGCAACTACTTCTATTATTTTTGCTTTACAGTATTATATTCAGTGTTTGTCTTGTGGGAAATTACACTTGAACAGTTAAGAGGTCTCTTCATTGCTAAAGTTATAAGAAAATTGCACCTACAGCATCTGGTATACAAACTGTTTGACAAAACACCACAGTGACAATTCATCTCTAAACTCAGGAAAATTACCTCAAACTTAGAGAATAACGAGGTGGGTATATTACAACCGAAAAGCAAAATTAATTACCTAAGGAAAAAAAACACTCGATGAAAGGACTTCCCTAATGATAAAGTCCTAGGCAACTAAATCATTACAAAACTTGATCCCTCCTAGCATGTTACGTTACAAAATTTCCCACGCAGGGGAGCGAACATTCCGTGGAGAAGAAGAGAGAGAAATAGAAGTTTTGGGGGCAGAATTTCTCTGCTGAGCCATAGGTCTGCAACCTTGTCATGGCACAAGGTACATGTCTTCATGGTACATGATGTTGACACTTAGGTGGTCAACAAGTTGTTTGAATGCTTTAAATCAGGTTATGGGATGAAGAAGATTTAGGGTGAAGACATCAGATCATCTTGATTTTCAGAAGAAAATAATCGAGAAGAGGACAGATTTAATGTTTTTATGGATAGTAATGGCAAGTATGTTGAACAAGATGCCTTTTGTAGTTACCCTCTTAGAGAAAGAAATAGAAAAGCCTTGCTTCAAACCAAGATTGAATACTCAAACTCTTGTATGAAACCTCTTGCATTTCCATGTTTACTGAAATGTGGCATGTCTTTGTTGTTGATGAATGCAGCTATGGGAGACATCCTCCAGCTTACAAACCTGTGAGATGTGGAACGTAGCAACTATGTGAGGCTTTCTCTCAGCTTACAAACCTGAGAGAAAGCCCCTAAGAAGGGTTCGTGGTTCCTGCCTGAGACAGAGTCAGGAACGTAGAGATAACCTTCTCCATGACATGAGTGAGAAGAACTCCAGATGATTATCCGGTGGAAAAGCGATCTATTGAGTTAGGACGTGCCTGTGGTTGAGCACAAGGTGAATGTGAGAAATCCCAAAAGTGCTGGGCACATTGTCATGTGAACATAAATGAAGATGATGTGATAGCCTCCTCTGAGCAGCAGAGTTGACGAGAAGACTCTAGATGATTCTCCTGTCAGTGGCAGTGGGAAAGCAGATCTGTAGAGTGGACATCCCTGTGGACGAGCACAGATGAACGTGTGAGGACCTGGTTCATCTGTGTAATGCAGATTGCAGTGAATTAGAGTCATGGCATCCCTATGGATGTGTCCCTAGTGGATGAGCACTAGTGGGTGTATCAAATCCTTTGCTATATATTGTTCAAGAGTCAAACCTACCTGTAACCCTAGTTATTATGTAAAGGGTACAGGTTGGCCCCACCGTAATGTGTTTAATAATAATAATAAATTATATAGTGACTTAGAGAGGTCGGCCTTGTTGAGCCAATAGACGCCTTTGTTGAGTGGTCAAGTCTAATATAAGTCAGAGAAGATTCTCCATTGTAGAATCATATCTTCCTTGTGAGTTTGGAAATACTTGTCAAAGTTGCGCACCTCTCTTGGGCGCTAGAGTTCTAGGGTTTTGTGCACCCTCTTGTGTGCTAGGATATTCTTGGTGGTAAATGTCTTTCTCTTGAAAAGTATAGCAAAGGATTTGGCTGGGTTTTCTTCCCTTATTGAGAAGGGTTTCCCAGGATACATTTTGTGTTCTTGTGCATGGTGCTTCTTCATGTGATCTTGGTTGCTGCAGCATTTATGGTTATGGTTAGTTGTTAAAATGGAATGAACTTCATGCTTAACCTAATGCTTATGGAAAATCAACATTTGTGGGTCTCAGAATCTCTGTTATTTTCTATTTTGGAAAAATGCTGCTTGTATTAACAGAAAGTGTGATATCATGAGTATGACCATATTTTTGATAATCTTATTGCATTTTTGGATGCTATGGAGAGTTTATATTGTCCCATAAATCATTATTTATGCAGATTTAAATAATCCCTGATGTTTTGCTTACTACCAAGGTAAGATATCTATGGTTGAGATACTTTTTATTTATTATTTTTGTTTGTTTGTTGTACTATAGTATGCTCCAATTGTCCTTCATTCTTGGGGAACCTTTTTAAATATCTTTAAAGAGTCTTGATTTAAGGCATAGTTGGCTTTCCTTACTCCTCGTTAGATAAGTTCAGATCTATTTTAGATTTTTTAAAGCTTTGGCTAGTTTTGTTGTAACCTATACTTTTTCTTTTTCTTTTAGATGTTCTACGAACAATACAGAGTTCAGAGGACACATATGTCTTTGACCAGGTTATATCAACCATATTTGATGAGGAACGAGTTCTTATGAAAACTCAGCATCATCAAAGTGGACAAGGGAAAGTAAAGACAGATGGGCTTGATTGTATATATACTACAGAACCAGAATATCAAGATTACATAGTTGAACTTGCCAAGGAAGTCTTCACACGACATGGAGCACATCAGTTTGAAAGCAAGTGTTTGCGATTTGTTGACAACTCCAGATTGCACAACAGGTTTTTATTATATAACCTTAGGGTAGATGTTATATGAAGTTCTATAACAATAATTGTTTCTGTTGAAGTATTATCTACCTTGTGTTTTAGTATGTGAGTCTTCTTGACATGAAATCTCACGCTGCTCATTCTTACACTGACATTTTGAATCCTTTTGTCATGGAGTCATGCTGTCAAGTTATTGAGCTCGAATGGGGATATGCTTGAGCTTTGTCATGAACTACGACTTCCATTTGCCTGTTGGATTGCTGCAAACCAGGTCTCTCTCATACTATTGAAAATTGTTTTCTCCCCTATTGTTTGTTCTATGACATGGGATAAATTAGGACTACCATTTTAGCTTGTACCAATAGCATGCATTGGTTAACGAAGGTGCCACTTTTGGCTTAAAAGTGTGTCAAATGAATTAGGAAGATGTGTGTAAACATGATTAAATATAGAGGATTAGGAAATGAGGTGAATAGTATATCATATTTTTATTCAATGGATTGTAAAACTCCCTTCCCTATCTTATTGTTATAATTTAAAAGATCGGGATGTCTTGGTTTGCAATCTATTTTCAAGAAAAAAGTTTATTTGCTTGAACACATAAGATTTGCAGCTTTAAATGAAGTTACATGTTAAGCCAAGGTTAAAGGAAGAAATTTGTTTGCATCTTTTACTTTTGAGAAGAAAATCCTATTATTGTTTTTACTTAGCAAATAAGGAGCCATGCTTTTTTACATATCAAAATAACCCAATTGCATTTGTCATGGAATAATTAACACATAAAAGCATTAATAGATTAATTCAAAGATAAGATATAATATATATGTAAATATGTGATGCTACAAAGGGGCCCGATGTATGTATAAATAATAAATATACATGTGTGGGCCATTATGTTGAATGGTTGTGCCCTTTGAAATAGGTAGACTGCACTGAATGGTATATTTTTTTATTACTAAGGACATCTTTAGGATATATTTAATTATACTTTAATGTACATAACATGTCCTCCCTATTCAAGATGCTTTTTCCTCTAAGCATTCCTGAGAAGAGTTGCTATGGCTGATTCCATCTTCTGGGCATGTCTTCTTTGGCACATCCTTGTTCAGTTGAGGAGGGTCATTTTGGTTCTCAATTTGAGTTTGAATGTTTACAAGGTTCCTTTGTATTGTGAGCATGATATTTTACAGTTCTTCTACCTCGTCTCTTAATGACGTGTCTTGATATCCATTAGAATAATGCTTCCTTAGATGACATTGATGTGTATATGTTGGTGTTTCTTTACTGGTTGTGAAGGACTCTCTTTGGGAGACATTTTTTTGAACTATATAATTTATAATTTTCTCCTTGCCACCAGAATTCTATGGTGTTCTTGGAGATTTGTGGCATAAGTGCTCAATTGAACCAATCATTCCATACCTGATACCATATGCATCCCATCAAGTGGTAGAGTGTAGAATCCATTTTTGGAATTCCTTAGATGATGTGGAGTATATTTAACTATAGGTTCTTGTGCATCTTCTTTTTGAGCTATAGCTTCCTTTCAGAATGAAATTTCTTCGTTCTTTCCATGTCCCCGGGTGCATGTGGTTGCTGCTAATGAGATTTCTGGTATCGTTTCATCATCATTGAGTTCTAACTTGTCTTCTTCCTTGGAAACCTGTACTTCTTTCCCATTTTCAATTCTGCAATGATATAATATTTTGGTTCACATACTTGGAAATAATGGAGATGTTAGCTAGTTGTTAGCACCAGTAATAAGCGCGGGTTGTAAGCGCCAGTTAGAAGAGTCAGTTCTTAGTTAAGAGTCAGTTGTCTAGTTGTCTTTTGCTTTGCATGTAGCCGACTCGTGAGAGTCTTTTCCTATATAAGGATGTAATCCGTCTTCGTTTAATACTGTGAAGTGAGCGTAGCCTCACCGTGTTTGTTTGTGTGGTATATTTTATCTTGGTATCAGAACCACGAGGAGAAGGTGCAAAAATCCTTGAAGTTCGCAGGTCCCTCCTCAGGTAGGGTGCGGGGGAATACTACTCCGCCTTTCACGCATAGAAATTTGTCAAAATTCCCGCAGGCAGTCAATTCGTGGGGTGCGAACAACTCGCAGCCGGAGTATTCGTGGGGTGCGAACAGATCGCAGGCCACTAGAGCGTGAGGTGCGAGAATCGTGAGGAACAGAGCTTTTTTTGAGCGTGATTAATTTGGAAGAAGTGAAACTTTGTTGCGTGAGAAACGTGGAGTTTGAATCGTGGAGTTTTTTTGTGCAAAATTGCTGCGTGAGTGTTTGTGCATGCGCTGGCAGAAGACTGCTGCGTGAGTGTTGGTGCAAAGCTGCGTGAGAAAGATCCCTTGAATGTGCGTCCGTTTGGAAGAAGAATAGTGAGTGGGTTTGAAGCGGTAAGTGGACACCATATCGTGAAGGACGTGTGGATTTGGTAAGATTTATTCACGTAAGATTTTGTTTTAAGGGATTAATGAATGGCATACTTCCTTAGTGGAGATATAAATGCATAAAGTGAATGCATGTGGAGTTTTTATATAAGAGTTTTTATATATAAGCTTTAATTTTTATATGTCAAGCTTTGAATGGGAGTTATAAGCTTTATTGCATTGTTTTATTAAGTGGATACTTTTTAAAAACCTAAGGTGAACTTTCTAAAAGTTTTTTTTTTTAAGGAGGGAGTTATAAGTTTTAAAAAGTGGATATTTTGGATATTAAGCTGCATGCATGATATAAGTTGAGAACAGAGATAGATTGAGTCAGATCGGTGGTATCCGAAGGCAGAGCGACAAAACGTTGCATATCCTTGGTGATTTTCTTGCAGAGACTAAATTGCAGCGATGGCGAATCCGCTGGCAGAGACCTACCTCAACGAAGCCAACAAGTTAGATGGCTTGAACTTCATTAACTGGAAATTCAAGATGCAGACGCTCATGGAAGGCTATGGTGTCTGGAACATTGCGAATGGAACCGAACTGAAACCTGTTGCGGCTGCAGGTGCGACAGCAGCAGTAGGAGGTGCGACAACAGCGGTAGGAGGTGCGACAGCAGCACAGATCCAAGACTGGGAGAAGCACGAAAACAAGGCAAAGGTATTGTTGCGCATGTCAGTTAAAGATAGCATAATTCCACATATTAGAGACGCTACAACTTCTGCTGCAACATGGACAACTCTTAAAGCATTATATGAAACTAGCAACACAAATCGCATTTTGTTCCTGAAAACTAAATTGCTAGGCATTAAGATGGATGGAAATGAATCTGTTAGTTCATTTTTTGGTCGCATTAAAGAAGTGAAAGACAAGTTAGTGAATATAGGGGAAACTGTTTCCAATACTGATCTAGTGACTATTACCTTAAATGGTATGCTAGAAGACTATCACATGTTCATAACAGGTCTTGCAGCAAGGGAGAAACCTCCCACGTTTGAAGAACTGACAGGTATTTTGCTGCAAGAGGAAGAGAGGTGCGGGAATCTGAAGCCTCAGAGTAAAGATTTGGCACTGTGGTCAAATAATAGATCTGCGAGAGGAAGATTAGGAGTAAGAGGCAGAGGCGACAGTTCATGGCAGAGAGGCGGTTCATGGCAAAGAAGACAATCGCCAAATCAAGGTATGCAATCTGATAGGAATGAGTCAAAGAGTTGTTTTTATTGTGGTCGACCTGGACATATGGTTAAAGACTGTCATAAGAAGAAAAGTGATGAGGCTAGGAATAAACCTAGAACACATTCAGGTCATTATGCAGAAAAATCTTCAAATCAAGATCGCAGATTATTTATTGCTAGTGATGATATTGATGAACCCCCGAATTTTGACTCAAGGGATCTTAGGCTGTTTGTGTCTAACGCTGCTTTATCTGCTGAAACGGATGATTCTGATGCCTGGTTTGTGGATTCTGGAGCATCAGTACATATTACTTGTAATAAAAATTGGTATGCTAATTTCAAAGAAACTCAGAATGGTGCCAGCATATATCTTGGAAATGACCGCGCTTATCAGATCAAGGGATATGGAGACATTCCTGTGACATTTCCGAATGGTACTGTTCGTCACATTTGCAATGTGGTGTATGTGCCAGGAATAAAGAAAAATTTGATCTCTGTGTCCACCATTACAGACCAGAACTTGAAGGTTGAATTCTTCAAGAATTATTGCATAGTGAAGGATCTACTGGACCACTTCCGAACTGTTGCAACGGGAGTCAGAGTGGGCGGTCTATACAAACTTGATGTTACCAGCAAATCACATCATGCACTGACTTCTGCCACTATGCCAACAGAGATTCTTTGGCATCAAAGGTATGGACACATCAATCATCCTGATTTATTGTTATTACAGAAAAAGAATATGGTTGAAGGTCTTCCCATGTTACAGAATGA
>JASDQU010506522.1:16783-27624 GCA_032191745.1 Picea mariana
TTGGGGAGGGAGTCATGGCTCCAAACATTTTTCCATTTTGCTGAATTCTGATTCTCTCTTGTGTTGGAAAGGATCATGCTATATCCTTCTTTTACCGAGTATCCATTTTTCCCCCATCCCTGATTGTCTGTAGTGGTTTTAAGTATGGGGGCCCCTTTCAGGAGAGAAGTCAGATGGTGTGCCTGGTTGGCCAAATACTTAGGTGCTCTCCCCAGGTCCCAATTCTTCCAGCTGCCATTCTCGTTCCAGACTGAGATATCATAGAGGGTGTATTTGCGTTCAAGCCAACATCCATCTTTTTAGATCACAAATTTTTGCTTCCCATGGTTTGATATCCACCCTATGAATTGGATCTTGCCAGATTTTGATCATTTTTCCATTTCCCGGGATCCAGGAAAGATGTTCTTTAAAAAAGGGAGTAGTGGTCCTTATTAATTTCCAGATTTGTGATCCTGTTTGCGGGGTTTGAGATTTATCCATGCTTCTTTTTCTTTTACCTAGTCTGTACTTTTTGATAAGAGCCATTTTCCACCAATCGTTTTCTCCTGTGACTATCCTCTAGAGAAGTTTAGCACCCAATGCTAAGTTGGTACTTGAAGAGATAGATGCCAAAACTCGCTCGGGAGCGCTTTAATGCATAGAGGGAGACCCAGGTACTTGAAGGATTTCCAAGCTTGGGTGATGGCGAATCCCATTATTTGGGCAATTCCCGCTTTGATGACTGCAGAAACATTCTAGACGTAGATTTGACATTTTCCTTTGTTCAGGAGCCCTCCCGAGACTAGAAGGAAGGTGTCCAGAACTTGTAGGATTCTTCTGGCCAAAGTTTTTGAAGCCCCACTCAAGAGGATTGTATCATCTGCAAATTGGGAGTGGTTCAGTGTTTTTACCCCTTGGTCAATTTTGATTCCTGGAATAGTGCCATTTATGCTTTCCCATTCAAGATTGCGATTTAGGGATTCGGCCATGATCACAAAAAGCAGGGGGGAGAGTGGGCATCCCTGTCTTAAACCTCTAGACGCTTTGAAGAAGGGGCCAGGTCTTCCATTTAGGAGGGGTGCTATCCAGGGGGAGGCAATACAAGAGTCCGTCCAGGCAATGAAGTTTTGGTTGAAACCGAATTTTTCCATTACTTTAAAGAGGAAATTATGTCGCACCCTTTCAAAAGCATTTGCCATATCAAGTTTTATAGCCATACCCGATTCTCCTCGAGAGCTGTTGGCGTGGATTGCCTCTTGAACTAGGATGAAATTGTCCCAAATCTGACGGCCTGCTACAAATTCTCCTTGACTTGGGAGGATTAGGGATCTAAGGAGAGGGTTTAACCTGTTGGCGATTACTTTGGAAAAGATCTTGTAGGAAATATTACAGAGGGAGATGGGTCTGAAGCGATCTAGAGAAGAGGCTCCAAAATCTTTTGGGATGAGAGCTAGGAAGGAGGAGTTGGTAGCTCCTCCCGGCTTTTTTACCTTGTGTGCAAATCTTATCATGCTTATGAAGTCTTTTTTAATTATGTGCTAGCATTTTTTGTAGAAGTGAAGAGTGAAACCGTCTGGGCCCGGGGCTTTGTCTTCTTGAAATTGATTCAGAGCTTTTAGAATTTCCGCTTCTTCAATTTGTTTGTCCAGGTGCGAATTATCTTCCACTGTAATCTTATTGGGAATGTGTCTGAGAATGGCGTCAATTGTTTGATTATTAGCCCTGCCAGACGTGGAGTACAAATTTTGGAAATGCATGGAGGCTTGTTGTTTGATTTGATTGAAGTTTTTAAGGATTTCCCCTTCGAGGGTTTTGATTTCTGAGATTTGATTTGCCCAATTACTGACTTTTGCCTGTTTGTGGAAGGAGGAGGTGTTCTGGTCTCCTGCTTTCAACCATAGGCTTTTGGACTTTAAGCGCCAGGTGATTTCCTCTTCTGCTAGTGCTTGCATATACTCTTTGTGAATTTTTTGTTCTCTTATGATGTGATTTTGCTGGATCTCAGTAGTTTCCATTTCCTCCTGCAAATTTTTGAGTTGTAGCTTTTTGTCTTTGGCTTTGCTTTGCAGAGAGTTTTTTGCCCAGATCTTTAGGAAATCTTTTACCACTTTTAGCTTCTGCTCCCATATGTAATTGGGTGAGCCAGAGATCCACTGATTCCATATTTGGGCAATGGACTGAATGAGCTCAGGGTGATCCAGCCAAAGGGGGTTGAATTTGAAGGGGATGGGGCCCCAATTTTTTTGGGCTTCAAAGACCAGTCATATGGGTCGGTGATCTGATCCTGCCCATGGGAGGTTCGAGGAGCACAGTTTATCTGGGAGTGTCAAGAGCGAGCTGCTGATCAGGAATCTGTCTAACCTTGTCGCTATGTGACTTGGGCCAACTCTTCTATTGTTCCAAGTGTACATTCCCTTGTTCGAAGGGACGTTGAAGAGATCCAGGTCCGAGATAAGATCATCTAACCTTTCCTGGAATTGATCTCTCACAACAGAACCACCTCGTTTTTCCTTTGTCCCTCTGGTTGTATTGAAGTCTCCAGTAATAATAAGGTTTCTGGGGGGATTGTCAGTGGCCAGATCTAGAAGGGATTGCCAACATTCATTTTTTTCTATATAGTTATTAGTCATATAGGCATTTATTATGGAGTATTGCGTACCTGAGTCTTTTTTGAGGAGATTGACCATTAGCCAGAACTGTGTTTGCACCCGATCCTTTAGTTCAAATTCCTTAGTCTTCTAGAAAGTTCCTATTCCTCCTGAAGCCCCTCTAGAACTGGTTGCTCGTCCTTCACTTTTATTTCAAAATTTTTGCAGGTCTTTGAGGGTTTTCTGCTCCCTCATTTTCGTCTCTTGGAGCATGAGGATTGAGGGCTTTTCTGTTTGAATCAATTTTCTAACTTCTTCTTTCTTGACCTTGCTTCCTAATCCTCTGCAATTCCAGGAGACGACTTTCATCATTTATCAGTGTGTTTTGGTGCCCCCCCTTTTGAGGGCTGTGATTTTGCTCCCTTATGTTCGATCGTCTTGTTTTTCCCAGATTTTCCATCTTTCTTTAGTGCTTCCTCTATTGTTTTTTGAATGCCCAGTTCTTTTTCTCTGTCTGCAGTCGATTCTCTTTTATTTCTTTGGGATTTTCTTCCAGGTTTCTTTGTGTTGGACGGTTGAGTTTACTCCAGGTCAGATTATCTATCTGAAGTGTCCTGTCCTTTCTTTTCTGACATTTCTGGATTCTCCAGGGTTTGGTTGGGGAGTGATTTTGCTGATGAGTCCCCACTTAAGTCCAAGACTTCTTTTTCTTTTTCTTTGCCTTTACCGTTCCCTTCTCCTGTCTCTTCTTGCCTCTTTCTGTTATTCTCTACCTGAGATTCCCTGATTTCTCTATATTTCCTTCTAAGTTGAGGCCGACGTATTTGTTGTGACTTGATTCTCCTTTGTGTGGAGAGCCTGGACATGCTTCTTTTGGATCTGGGGGTTTTTCCCGTTGGTTCTGGGTCGGGATGGATTGAGTTTTTCCATTTGCTTTTTTCTGCTTTGGTTACTGCCATTGATCTTGTTTTGGATCTTGATCCTGCGTTTCTTTGGCCTGGGGGCATGATTTGGAAAAATGGCCATATTCGTGGCAAGCTTTACATTTGAAGGGGATTTGTTCGTAGTCCACTTGTTGAATGTATGACCAACTGTTTAGATTAAGTTGTATTGCTTCTGGGAGTCCTTTTTCCAGATCTACTTCCACGCATAGCCTGGCACAAGCCTGTAGACCCTCTCGTGGTTCAACACGATCAATATACTTTCCTAGGGTGTTTCCTATGTTCCTTATGGTTTCATCGTTCCAGTAATGAAGGGGAAGGAAAGGCAGTCTTACCCAAACRAGGACTGCTGAGGGTATATCATTTTCTGGGCTAAAATCARGAGTCCACTTATTTAAGTACATTCCTATTGCCCCCATGAAGTAAGGTCCACTTCGAAATAKCAGATCTGTATCTTCATTTTTTTCAAACAAGAAGGCAAAKAATCCCTTACCACAGAASGCTGCCGACATTYGTCCCTRGATCAATTTGCGCCAGTTCGCTTCCAGCCAAAGGTGCATGGCTTTTGGGGATGGCCACAGTTCGGTAAATTGCCCGATCAGTCCTCAGTCTACCAGTCTAAGAGCAAGGGGCTGCGCCGAGGGAGCGAAGACGGTCACCTTAGGGATTTCAGCTGCTTTTTTAACAAATCTTGAGGGGGTTGGTTTGGGGGCTTTAGCATACGACGCAATGAGGGCCTGGAAGGCCTGCAGATCTGAGGACGAGGATCCCGGGGGCGGATCCCCTCCCTCAAAGGGAGCCATTAAGGATCTGACACTCTCGACTGTTAAACCCTAAACGTAGAGCCGCTGTCACGAGCAGAGTCAAGCAAAAACTAACTCACATCATGACAAGTTTATGATACATATAGTTTCATTGCTTCAATTCACACCACTGCAACTCAATCTTTAGATTCTTTTTGTGCTACAACTCCGATGCTGCAACGCCTCTTTATCGAGGGTCATGTTGACCAAAAATACATGTGTTCAATTTCTTGTGTGTTAAGAGTGTAGAACTGCTTTGTTTTTAGCTGTAAAGATCTCTAGCTGTGTTACATTTATTTTAGTATGCACGTGCTAACCCTTGGTGACTAAAACTACATGCTAGAGCACCTAAAATTGTGAATGTAACCGTAACAAATCAGCAAGAAGTTCCTGAACTGTTGGCTGTCCTAAAACAACAACAAAATCTTCATTGATAGTTGAAACTTAGAGCCAACTTGAGGTCAAAGATAGACCTAGTTGGCAGCTTGATAGGACTTGGAAAATCTTCAAGCTGCCAACTAGGAATCGTAGTTACTGTCAGAGGGGAGGGGGGCCTTTTTGAGGAGGAGGGTGCACCAAATGTTTGGGGGAAGTGTCGAGGATTAAGAGAAGCTCACATCTCCTTGATGCAAGAAAGCCATGTTTCTTACATTGGAGAAGATGTTAAGGTTCTTTTTATGTGGATGGTATACAAGGGGGTCATGGCGAAGGACCAAATGAAGATGTTAATGCATAATCTTATATTCTTCGTCAAAATTGTGTTTAATGGGGTAGCTACTAGTGGGATAGACAAGTTTGATGTGATGGGTGGTACGGGGGTAAGAGTCCAAGACAACATCCCAAAGGGCTTTGGATAACGTGCCATATCTGATTATGATTCTTTTAAGGGAAGAAAAGAGGGTAGTAGGAGATAAAAGATGAGAAAGATGAAGGGTGAAGGCATTGACATACTAGACATCGAAGTGAATCAAGGAGGTAAGTTATCAAGTGAATTGGGGGAGGGATGAGGGGACAAGGAGGTGGTGTAAAATAAGGGGAAAGCCAAGAAGGCATGGCCATGAATGGGGAGTGTAGGGGAAACAAAGAGACCACAAATAAGAGGTATCAAAGCTTGGCTTGCCAAGACATAAATCCACAACACTCTCACTACCACTATGAGTAAAACAAGTGTACTTATCGAACTTTGGATAACATAGAAATTTTTTGAGAATGACAAAATCATAGGATTCACCACATTGAAGGTGTCTCCCATATGTGGTTATAGGATTGTATCCATGAACTAACTTCCTCTAAGTATCAACCAAAAATGGGTGGATCTCATGGATGCAAAGAGCATCCTCTACATGATCATGGGTTGATGCCTATAGAGTCTTAGTGCAGGCATTGAAGTCACCTAAACGAATGGCATCGCCTTGAGATGATTACTGGGAGATCTTGGGATATAGGTCAAGAAAGGGATTACAATTATAATGAAAAAGCTCAAGGATGCAAGAGGAAAGTAGTATATGACAATGAAGATGCCCTTTGAAGGGGGGTTTGGGGCCTACTGAACTTGAATCCACATGGATATAACATGTAAGAAGCCTAGAATGACACTTTGGAATTGAGACTATCATGAATGAGGTAAGTAACACTATTGGAACCTCGTGTGGCACCAAATCTTTTTGTCTCATACTTTCAACCAAATTTTTGTGTCTCATGCTTGAAAGTTGACGTCCAATAGTATCATGTGATAAGCGATAGTGCCCTCTCTAGATTGTCATGTCTCAATGAGGAAAATGAGATCCTGCTTGGAAAGCACATCTTGAAAGATCCTCGGGGAGTACCGTATAGAGTTATTGCAATTCTAACATGCAATAGAGATAGTGGTTTCCCTCTTAACTTACCATGATCAACTTGAGTCTGGCAAAGGGTGTGGGCACCTCGGAGAGGAGGGGGGGGGGTCATGTATCATAGCTCAAAAGTTATTGATATTGGCTCATTTATTCTTCTTTTCGTCTATTGGTACTTGTGCTTTAGCTTCTTTGACTTTCTCAATTGGTAATTGAAAAAGATCCCAAGATAAACATCGGTGAGGAGTGAGGTGAGCCACTTCGTGGCTATTATGTTGCGATGATGGTCATGTAGGGTGCATAATCAAATAACAATGGTAGTATACATGTTCACCCATGCATGCTCTCTACATATCTTTTAGGTTAGGCATGCCATGGATAAGAGAATGGCTAGCTAGAAGAGTATTGGGTGGAGGGAGATCACGGATCTTGAGATTATGCTCTAGTGTTTGACCCTCTCTTGTTCAATTTTTTCTACACATTTAGCTCAATAAATCGTGGTGTTTTCTTTCGCTTCACCTATTGGTTCTAGGAAGAATTTTCTTCCATTTGTTTTTGTATAGGTTGTTGGATAAGTCAACTGACACAGGGACACGAAACACAGAGGACACAAAAATACGAGTATCCGACACGGGCACGAGACCACCAGAAACAAGACACGAAGGGCAAATTTGATATATATATATATATATATATATATATATAATTTATATATTAAAATTTAAATTATGAATTACACACAAAAATGAAATAATTAAACTTTAAACATTTACATGATGATGATACAAATTCAATCATACAACTAGTACTAACTTAGTAACTACTAACTTACTAACATAAATGATGACATTGCCAATTCAACATTGTTGTCCAAACCCATATTATCGGAAAACACATCCCACATCTTTGTCTTTCCCTTCAACCACTCTTCTCTCTTCCCAATGCCCACAACTAAGACAGAGGTTGGTGTGCACATACACCACTAAGTCACTTGACACGATGACAAAGAGAAGAGTTCAACATAAGAGTTTATACTTGAGTGAAGGGTACATTTTTACTAGGGTTGTGATAGAAGAGTTCAACGATCAATGCCACCAACATCGAGGTACATAAAGGGCTTTGTGCCCTTGATTAAATGCCAGTTCCATACCCTCATACATGATAGAATCCAGTGAAAACATTGCAATCCTGAACACTGTTAAGTCTGCTGAATTTTGAATGGGACCTAAAATTCTACTTTCTCCATATGAAGTCCAATGAGGTTGGTACCACTCTCAAACATCCTGAAACAATTAATGGTAATGTTAAAAATTTAAGTAAAAGGATGAAAATGAAAGATTAAGGAGAATGTCACTTTTACTTACCATTAATTACTAGGGTGGGTGAAATGGAGGGGTGGAGACCTCTTTAAATAGCATTAGTAAGGAAAAATAACCCTTAGCTACACACTGAAACACCTCACAACTGTAACTTGCATGAGAAAACATGAGTCTAGGTCCTTTTCTGAGTAGGACACGTGTCTTATTTTCAGGACATGTGTCCTGTGAACATGACACGTTCTAATCACGTGTCTGACACATGTCCTATTGTTTCGTGTCCGACATGTAGGATATACGACACAGGGGGGTTTGGATGTGTTAGGTAACTTAGGTTGTTGGTGAGTTGTAGTTTCATATTGTCAGTGCAAAATCTTGGTTTGTTTAGTTCCAAGGTTTATGATTTTCAATTGTAATTGTTGTGTTTTCCTTGAAAGAGGGGATTATATCTTTTAGATGGACTCTGTTTAAACCTTGAAAAATTCTGATGTAGTTCCAAGTTTTAAGATCTCTACTAAAGTTTTGCCACCTTAGAGACTAGTTTGAACTCTGCAATCTTGTAATTTAATACCTATTTGAGTTATGCAATAATCAAATCCTATTCATCTAGACGATTTTTAAGTTATGCAACCTGTTGGGCCTAGTTCTATTTGAGTTTAGTACTCACCAATTTGCACTCATTCATGCGAGATTGTAATGTTGCACTCTATGTATCCCCATTGTGCCGATAGAGCTTGGTTCACCACTAACACTTTGAAGCTTACATCTTGTATCTCCGACATATGACTTAAATGTCATTGATAATGTGGATTTGGTATTGGGAGGGGTGATCCCATGTATAAAGATTGTAGGCCATAATAAATATATTAGTGAGTATAAGTATATAGACTAGACCTACACGGGCAGGGCACATGTATGATAGGAGAGCAAATCAAGGTAGGTTTGGGTCTAAAAGTTAGGGTTGACCACTAGGAGAACGCACCCACAGGAAACATAGACAACCATATGCTCATAGGCGAGTTCTTACTAGGCAAACCAACAACCTCCTTAACTATGGTTCAGTGTCAAACTAGACTAAGAGAGGGCATAGTTTAATCATTGTATAAGATTTACCATCATTTGCTTAAGGTCACAATAACTAGCAAGGAGCCTCATTTTAAAGGAAACACTCTGCAAATGTTTATTCAATTCCAATCTAAATTAGAATTATAATACTTAGAAAGCTTTGGCCATGACCCTAAAAACCGATGTTAAACGGAAAGGTTGGAAAGTAAGATAAATTGCTATTTTTATATTTTAGTGTTATTGTTTTCTTGTTATAATGTTGAAAATTGAGTTAATTTGGCTATGTTTAGATGAAAAGTTATCTATTCAATCAAAACAATTTTTGTTGAATTTAATAGGCTCAAATGAGTTTTGAGATAAGTGTTGATACAACATGTAAAGCCCCTTTCTTCTCCCTCGTCCTTCCCTACTTCTCTGTACCAAACCTAGCACCATCAACCTTCTTTCCATACCTTTGTAACTTCCCTTAGTGTGTCCTTGCTCCCCTCTTCCTCACCTGCGGCCAATCTGACCTCGAACAACACTAGCTCATCTCCAGTGTTGCCCCTACGGGCACTAAAATACCATGGAGGTCTAGATTGCTCAATTTTCTCACCAATAAGGAAGATTGATATGTAGGGTGGGGCAAACGTCAATCAAACAACAAACGAAATACACCCTCACAACCATGCATATGGTTGATATTTCTTTGACTTCCGTAATAGATTTCTTCATTTGGTAAAGCCACATTGAAAACATCTTAGCAAGAATGGAGCAAATTGAATTTGAAAACAACATGCTACAATCTAACAATCTAATGTTATCGATCTCACAAGCATAGTGGGGAAAGTATATTTTGAAAACCATAATGTGAAATAATTGGGCACCAAAATGAAGACTCAGGGAAACAGACACCCCCAAAGCCCATCGGGGGAAACCTCCACATTGCAATCTAGAATCTCCGACCTTAAAAAACTTGCAAGAAGAGATAGATCCCAACATGTACAATGAAGAAATGAAATCTTGGGTATAAGTGGTTTGGAACAAGGTGCAAGAGAATGCCTCCTTGCTTGTTGAAGTTGAAGAGGTGGTCCAGGCCAAAATCATAGGGGGATGTATTAGAGGTGGGTCAGGGAGCTCAACCTTCGGTGCATGGAAAGCCCTCATCCACTTCTTCGACCCTATGCTCATGGTCACTTCCTTCCTTCATGATACCTTTGATTTGAAGGATATCATTCTTGAGCGAGCTTCTTTTGGCACTAACCCGAATCTTCATCTCGTTTAGGACTCCAGGGGATTGTCTTAGAGCCCTCCAACTAATGGAAGACTTTCATCCCTCTCTGAGAGGATCTTCATGGATGTTGACCTTGCAAGATACCAATCGACCGAGCTCAAGCAATCCAAAGAATCGACTATGGCAAGTAGGAAATAGGGTAAGTGGCGAGTCATTTGGCATCTAAAAGCAATTTTTTGGGACTTTACTCCTCTTGGGTGGTCTCGTCCTTGGCTATCTAAATGATGGTTGTGTTGTTGTGTGGAGGGGGGTTGTTCACCATTTCTATTGCTTGTTAGATTTGTAATGGCACATTTTGTTCTTCTCTAGGTACTTTCTTTGATTTGCTTGGGACTTGTGACCTCCTTTTTCTCACTTAGACATACGCGAGCCTAGAGCAGACATAACATATGATCTAAAGTTGTCATTGGTTTTTGTCTTGCAAACATGAGACTTGCCATTTTGATAGCRTGGGAGGTTTATGAGGAGYTGCATGTCTCATCGGAGACTCTCTTTAGGAGAGGGTTTCTATGTTAGCCTTTAATGAGCACTCCAAGCTCTCGTGGGTTTGAGTTTCAGGAAGTGTCCACTTACCTCGAGATTACATTGCAGTTTGTTACTTCATCTCACTTCATAGTGAGTTTGATAAGGATGTGTTTGTCGACTCATATGCAAATATTTCTCATTACTTTACTCTCGGGGAGGTCATTCTTTTGAGGACTTCAATGTTCGTCGTAGGGCTTTATAGGCACTGCTCCATGACAGATCTGAGAATGCCCTTTGATTTTAGGAGATTGAATTGAGCACTATGGGCCATAACATGACTTTAGATGATGGTCTTGGATCCCTTACATCGTATAGGAGGCACCTTCCACAATTTGGGGAATCTTATGATCTATTGCTCTTGAATGGTCTTCCATGCTACACTGACTTAAGGGGCTACACTTGTTTCTCTCATAGCGAAGGGGTTGGTGTGGTTGATTATGTCTTGGCCGACCAAGGGTTTCTCCCTCACATTTGACACTTTTTAGTCTCACTCCTTCCCCTTGTGGACCATGTCCTCCT